>JARHVA010002450.1:0-180000 GCA_037957365.1 Torreya grandis
TTAATCTAAGAAGAAGTGAGCAATTGAAGGGCCTAGTAGGGAAAAATGGGATAGGTTTGAAATATGGTTAAAATTTGAATGAAAAAGTGAGTCAAGAGGGAATATTTAATTTTTTTAAAACCTTCAAAAGTATCCAAGGGAAGGCACATAAAACAAATAAATATCCCCTTGCCCACTGGTCACAGTCCAACAGGGTCATAAGCAAGAACGAAATCTATGATAGTTTGTTGTCCTATCAAGGAAAAGAGGTTTGAAACAATGTGAAGTATGTTACTCATGATAAAATTAAGGAAATAAAATGTATATAAAATATTCAAACCATCTCGGGTTATTGTCTCACAAGCAAGGTTACTTTAGTCCTATAGTTGGTTTAAGGACCTTATTCAAGAGGTAAGTTATGATTCTCATAGAAAGAAAGCTTCCTAAGGAATCCAAAATCGAAATTATAGTATAAAAAGGATGAAAAAAATGTTTTAAATTAATCATATGAATGACATAGATGGAGTAGTTACATGGAGGTTTACTCAAGAATGTACAAAAATAGGTTTTTTTACCCCTCTTTTGGCAAAATTGAGTTGGTTAGACCATCTAGACTTGGAATTCGATGAAATAAAGAAGTGGCAATAAGTACATTTTATATCCTTAAATACCTTTAAATTTTCCCATCCAATCAGGTCTAATACTCTCTATTTTGTCTCAGAGGTAGGTCAATCCTCTTGTGCAAGAATTTTCCAGCTTTTGGAAAAAGAGTTAGATAATGAATGAGATCTCTTTATTATCAATTTGTAAGGTTTTTACATCTAGGGAACATATAAGAGGACATTATTTACCATTATATAAAAAATTTCTTCCAAGAATATGGTCTAGATAGGTAGGTTTGCAGGTAGGCCTAGAGAAAAACATACAAACTTAATCCCAAATGAGGTGTCACTTTAAGTTCTATCCTTCTCCAGGTACTCTAATGTTTTGTGTCATGTTTTCAAGGGAAATTTTGATATTTTCATGCTACAAGGATACATAAAAGGTGAGAAAATTCAATTTTTGGCCCATAAAGTACTAATAGGCTTGTTGATGTGGCATAGTCCTAGTTTTAAAGTAGGAGTGACTTCCATTTTGGAGACTTGTTGAGATCTCCAAGTAACTTGAACATGTTGTTAGGTCAGTTTTAAAGGTTATTAAGATTTTTTTGGCTTTAAAACTCCACATGAATCCATATCCAACACTAGACATACTCAGACCCTCATGAGAAGCATGAAAAGCCACTCAAAGATCATATTTGGACACTCATATCACTCAAAAAAAAATTCATGGGATCTTGAGTCAATTGGAAATGTTAGGAATGTTAATTATATATTAGTGACATTTTTCAATGGTTTCAATGTTGTACCTTTATGAACAAAGGTTAGGAGTCTAGGTCACTCAAAACCCTTATTAAACCCTTGTTAGAACTTGATTGGAGAGATAGAGAATTTTGAGCATATAAATGAAATGGGATATACATGAAACCACATGTAGGTTATAGAATATTATTAGAGTATCTCACACATATACTTTGTTTTTATGGAATTGTATGAAACATTTGAAAACTAGGCTTATTTTGGCCATTTTGAGTGGTGTGCAAGCTACAAGAAGAGTTAGAGGATACAATTTTTTATTTACAGAATATATAAAATTTATATAACTCCAAAAATTCATTTAATCTTCTAAATAATGCTATAAGTTTCCTAATTATACTCACACTTTGAGCTAGTTTAGTGAACCATAATAGTGAACACTTGGGAAAGTGATGAAAATTGATTAGACAAACATTTTGAATGATTTATATTGAAAATTATGGTATTTATGAATTTTATAGGTGTCATTAACCATTTTTAAATAATTTTTTATAGGTTTAGAATTTTTTGAGTGCCAAGTGGTAAGGGTGCATGGAAAGGGGTCTTTTGAAAACTACTTGAGATCATTGTGTATGCCCAAAATAGGAAGAATGATTAGAGACCATACCAATGAGTGGATGATATTTTTTATAACTTTTCACATCCTATAAAATAATCATACTCAAGTTTTTTCTATAAAAAAAAGAGTTTTATAAGTCTACTGAAGTAGGTAGTTTCTTATGCAAAATTGGTAGTTTTGTGTCACTTTTCACCTTCCTTGAGATCTAATTTGACAAGTGTGCCTCCTCACTTGGTATAGTTCACCTCATACCTATTTCACATGAAAATTTAACTCCATTTTATATATGGACACATGTCTAAGTGACCCTTAGACTTCTCTCTCTCTCTCTCTCTCTCTCTCTCTCTCTCTCTCTCTCTCTCTCTCTCTCTCTCTCTCTCTCTCTCTCTCTCTCATGGATGGATGCTCCACCAAATTATGGTGAATCACTTATAAAATTTACATAGTTATATAAATAAATTGACTAAGTTTTTTACCTCTCTCATATTTTTTCCTAGTGTGTTATACTTGAATGTGTATTTTTTTAGTGAAAAACGGTGGATTCCTTAGCTTTGCCCTTCATTCTTGCACCTATTTTCAGTCTTTTCTTGTAGGGCATGTGAAGTGTTAAATATATGTTTATGTTTTAAGTGATAAATATTTTCATTAGTGTCACCTAATACCTCTTTTATATTTTTCCTAACCTTATATATCATCTAGGACCCCATAATGTAGTATTGATGCAAGAAGACATAGATTTGGGAAAGTGAATGTCTAGTTCTTTTCATTAGTTTTTAAGTGTTGAATACAAGTTGGTTGGAAGTAATCAAACTGATTTTGTGTATTATCTCTATATTTTAGGTTTAAATTCATTCCATTCTTACCCCTTTTCCACCCCAAGAGTTATTAGAAGTAGGAACATGAGCTCAAATGGTACATCAAGGGGACATAGTCCCTAATCTAGAGATTCACTCCATGATACAAATACCCACAGCCCTGAAGTGTTTCCATGGTGACACTAGAAATGAGGATAATTTATTCCCATCTCCTCATAGTGTGAAATTTCAAGTGACAATAGTTAGTTTTTCACTCTTTTAATGAATATAATTTTTGTTTCTATAAAAAAGTCTCTTCTATGTTCAATTTTATTTCATATTCATGTTTAAATAATCAATAGTGATAGTTTAATTAGATTTTCACTTTGTCACTTTATATATGTCATGATTATGGTGTGGTTATTTATTATATTCTATGTCAAATTTCCTATCTTTATCTTTTAGTAAGTGTTGATAATTTTCCTAGCTACAAATTTTCATATGGCATTTATGTGTTTTTTATGATAAACCTCTAGTACTAATATTTATTAAGAATTCACATTGAAGGAACATTCCCAATTGCATTATAATATTCCTAAGATATGTTATTTGAGGTATAAATTTATTTAAGATACATCTACAAGGGTATAACTATGGTAGAGTCATTTGGTTCATTGACCATTGTGTTGATCTCATTTTAGACCTAGAGTTTTTCCTTTCTCTATCATACCATTCCTTCTAATTTTTAATTATTTATTGGTTATGAAATTAATTTTTTACCCTTGTGTTTAAAAATATTAATCTCAACACTCAATTTTTTCATAATTGTATTAAACTTATGTGAAGTATAGTGTATTGAAATTTTGGTGGTAACAATGCATCTCTTAGAGACTATTCATGCATATTCTAGTTTTGAAGTCCAATACCTAAACCAATGCCTTAATATTGTCATATATTAGTCCTAAATTTGAGGATGAAAGTCCATAGTTATCCCCACCTTCCACTTTTCAATGAATTCCCATTCTCATGGGTGTCTCATGGTAATGAATAGATTTTAGTGATCAATAGTTGGTGATAGAAGGAGGTATAAATACTTCATGATTATTTTAATTTCATCTTATTTTATGATTATTTTGAGTTTTATTTACTTGTAACAAAATGTTAATTATTTTTTGATTATGCAACATCTTGGATACTAGTTCACCTATTACTAGGGTCAGAACCTGTTGAGGTAGATTGGTAATTTCCCCTACTTTTCCAAAGAAAACCCATGACTAATAAACCTAGACCAACCATGATTTATATTATCCCCTATCTAAAACCTATCCTAAATGAACATCCTAGGATGGCTTTTCTAGCTAGTTTAACCATTAACATCCTAGGAGTCATCCATTATCTACATAGGAACCCTAAGAGGTATCTTCCTATTTTTATCCCTATTATAAGATGACCTAAAAAAGAACACATAACCTCTTATAAGACCATATTAAGACTCTTGAATTTATAACATGATAATTTTAATTCATGCCATTCTCTTTTACACTAATGGAATCTACCTATGATTGGTTCCTAAACCTCTCAAAGACTTTATACCAAGTTAGGACCATTTTAACTCTGATTTCCTCACCCAATTTAGCCAAGTAATAAACCCCAACACCCTTTACAAATAGTTCACTTATATCAAGACGGAGGCTAATGATCCCATTATAAATTTCAATGCCAAGTTCAAAAATATGTATATATGGATATCCAAACTTTCCTAACCTAATCAAATGTATAAGAATTCCTTGGACCCTTCGATGATTATGTTCCTAATATGAGATAGTTATAATAGATCTATCCTTAGAATATGTAGGGAAAATCAAATTGGATATGGAATTAAACCCTTAGGGATACACCATGATCCCCATTCCATGTATGTTACCATAAATTCCTACATTGAAATTCTTACCTAGTGTTAGCTAGAATGCACATATGCCCTAACCACTCCCTTTAATGCATCATCTACCACTAGGGCATACCACTTTAAACTAACCCTTGGGTTTACTTAACTAGGGGAGGGGTCAGATATAATTCCCTAAACTCAACATCAAGTGATAATAGCCATGGCTAATAACACATAGACCATGCCTCAAGAGTCTAATAAAATTGATCTTTATGATAATCAGTAAATAGTACAAAAGCTCAACAATGATTTCCTAGGGCTAAAAAAATAGATGATAAAATATAACATATAAACCTCCAGTAATAATTTCACATATCAAAGGCCAAATAAGAGCTACAACCACCCTCAAAACCACCAAAAAACTTCATCTAATAGGCTCCTTAAGATTAATATCTTCATGATAGCCTTACCCAAATGGTGTTGAGTGCATAACATAATATCACATGGAGAGTTGTATTTCACAAAGTTTGATTATACTTTTGAGATCATCCAAAAGGAAATGAAAGAAAATGAGTAGTTCCTAATCATTCATAATCCTCCAACTCAAGTAAATCCCCTAGTATTGA
Source organism: Torreya grandis (assembly GCA_037957365.1). Classification (NCBI taxonomy): domain Eukaryota; kingdom Viridiplantae; phylum Streptophyta; class Pinopsida; order Cupressales; family Taxaceae; genus Torreya; species Torreya grandis. Next base: position 5,259 of record JARHVA010002450.1, read on the forward strand.
TATGGTATTAGAAACCATGAACTTCCATAGCCATGAAAAAAATGAGCCAAAATAAGGTATTAGTGAGGTACAAACATTTCAATAGTTCTAAAGTATAAATTGCACCCTTAAGAATAGGAAATAATAATATCCCACTACTACCCTAACTCCCCCAAATTATGGTGGAACCCCATGAGACTAAAATTATAAGAATGATCCTCCAACTCCAAGACCTCATGAGCCTAAGACACCTATGAAAACCCCACCCATCCAAAGAAAATAGGGTTGAAACATATTTAAATAAATGAATAAAATCAAAACTAACATTACCTTTCATGATCTTGCCCAAATCTCAAAGCAGTTGGAATTTTTGTTAAAGTATTTGACTCAAAAATATGACCCTATAAGTATAGCTAAAACTAAGTGTAACACACACCAATGTGACTATCCAAAATAATAATATGGAGGCTCCCCCTTTCCTTTTGACCATCTAGTTTATTGGAAAGAATCTACATAACTACTTATTATATTTTTAAGCCTTAGATAATGTGATGCTAGTATGCATATGTGAGAAACTTGATCTAACCCTATAAAATTAGATAAGGTAGTGGTTTATATTGATAATTCATAGGTGAAAGTGATAGGTGAATTTTTAAATGTCCACATCTAGTTGGAATCTAAACCTAGGATTTAATATTTTATAGAAATTCAAGTAGTTTACATCCAAAAATCTTATTATATGATCCTTAGTAGAGATTGGTATAAAGTCATAAATGGATATATGGCCATAGATTACTCACATATGTGGTTATTTTGGATGGGAGTGGCCAATAAAATATGATTGGATAGGCAACCATTAATGAAACACATGATCACCAAATACAATGCTATTAATGAGAAGATAAACCTAGTTTATTTGGACTTAGGCATCTACATGCTAAGCACCAAGCCTCTAAAAATTCAAACCAGCCATAACCTAGGTCTAGTTGTCCTATGGTATCTTTATGTATATGGAGCTCACTCCAATAAAGGTAGTGTAAATGGTGTTTTGCTTATATATCCCTTAGGGAGGAAACCTCTAGTGGCTTATAGGCTATATTTACCTTTCATGAATAACTTGTTGAAGTAAAAATCTCTAATCTTAGGATTGAAATTTTCATTGAGATATGAGGAAAATGAATTAAGAGTATTCAATGACTAAAATGGTAATAAAATAGATCAAAACAAAGTTTTAACACAAAATGTCATACTGACTCAGAAGGAATAAATATAGTTCTTGGGACATGATTTAAATGTTTAACACATTCAATATCATCCCCATTCCTTGGGAGGAAAACTAGGTATAAATATTACTAGCATCATTTATGGAAAACTTGACCCCTCTAGATGACATTGATCTACAAGAGTTATTTATGGAACTCATACTTTATAATTATTTTCTAGTCAATGTGAATAATGTCTATGTGTTTTAGTACTACCAACAAATAATCTAGTTCCTAAAAAATGAGAGGATATTTGAGGCCTAAATCATAGATTAAAAGGATAGAGACAACCCCATGGCTAAGTTGGATAAGGATGGGATCCTGAACATTCATGAGAACCAGATCCCTAAGGGGATGATTTCACTAGAAAGAGCATTTGATGCATTAGACCCAACCTTCTAGGATAAAATACCAAATTTTGAATACCATAAGTGTATAGGGATTAGATGGGCCATGAATTATAAAAACTAAAAAGATTATTGGTAAGCTACAATGATATAGTTGCCTACACCTATAGAGAGCTTAAAGTCTTCAAATCAAGAGTTATTACTCACACCATCCCCTTAAAACCTAATAAAAAAACCACTCATGCAAATATAGAGGCTTGTTAACCCAATCTTAGATCCCTTGATTCATAAGGAAGCTCAAAAATTGATATTTATGAAGATAATTTGCTTGTTTTACCACTGCACTTGGGTGGTTAACCTAGACTTGGTGCATAAGAAGAATGGTGAAGAATATGACTTTGCATAGACTTCAAAAAATTTAACTAGGCCTTAAATAAATAAAATTACCCATTACCCTCATTAGACTATTGATTCAAATGATGAATGGGTCCTAGATGACGTCCTTCTTGGATGGATTATCTATCTATAACCAAGTCCTAGTCAATCTAAGAAATAGAACTAAGACCATTTTCACCACTAATTGGGGCACATTTACTTACAAATGGATGCCTTTTGGGCTAATTAATGTTAGTGTAACCTTTTTAATGGAAATGGACTTTACCTTTGAGTTATTTTAGGTAAGTACATAATAATATTAGATGACTCAACAATGTTCTCTAAATACATGTCAAATGTGCACCACCTACAGAGAGTATTTAAAAGATGTAAAAGGTATGGAATCTCCTTAAATTCAAATAAGAGCATGTTTGGTGTCAATAAAGATAATATTATTAGTCACATTATCACAAAAGAAGGTATTAATATCAACCCTAAAAGGGAAGATATATTTTATTAACTAATTTTACCTAATAACAAGAAATAACTAAAATATTTCTTTGGAAAATTTAAATTTTTAAAAAAATTTATTTTTTGATTTACTAAAATAGTGAAGCACTTGAATGCAATGTTTAAATAAGATGTTAAAGTGGAGTGGTAAGTGAAGTTGAGGAAATATTTCTAGGATATCGAAAATGCTGTCGTACAATCCCTATTATTTATCAACCTAGACTATATGCAAGACTTCTATGTTTACCCTTTTTCTTCAGAACACACCATTACCACCTACCTCACTCATACATTAGAAGGAAAATAAAACCTAGTGTCTTTTACTTAAGGATGTTGAACTCTGATATTATACCCTAGACAAGTTTTCCTATACCATAATCAAGGTAGTGAATAAATTTAGGCATTACATCCTCTATAATAGTGTGCATATTATTAATCTAGACCTATCTATAAAGTAAATGTTGGGCATAATGAACTAGGTGAGAGGAGAGATTGGTAGATGATGAAATTACAAGAGTATGACATGGAAATAAAGTTAGTCAAGATGGTTAGGGGACAAGGCCTCACCTAAATAATCATAGAAGTAAACCCAAGAATCATGATACACTATGTGGAACAACAAATGGTGCAACACTCAGACTAGTACACCTTGGTTATGCACTTTCTACTTTATGGAAATACACCCCAGGACTCAACCATACACAAATAAGAACACTCTAGTTGAAAGCCACACTTTATGTGCTAAATAATGGAGTTGTCTTTAGATAAAACCATTAAGGGATCTATCTCTAGTGTGTATCAGAAGAAGAGACCAAGGACATAATGGCAAGTTTCCATGAAAATAGGGAGTTAACCATCATGTAGTAAACACCATAGCTCAAAAAATTCTCTGAGTAGGTTACTATTGGCCCACACTATTTAGATATGTTCACACTCATGTTTATTTATATAAACAATGCAAAACCTTTAGTAAAATGGAAACACATATGACAATGTTGATATAACTTTTTGTAGAGTTTCTATTGTTCACATAATTAGGGTTAGATTTTGTGGGAGTGATTAACCCAAATTCATCAGTTGATCATAAATTCATCTTAAAAAATACAAAATACTACGCTAGATGGTTTTAGGTAGTTATAACCAAAATCAACATTACTACCAAAGTCATTAAGTTATTAGAGACTACCATAGTCACCCATTTTGGGGTCCTTATTTCTTTAGTATGTGATAATGGCCCTACCTTTTAATCTATGGAATTCCCAGAGTGGACCATAATGAAAGAATCACACTCAAGTTCTCCTCCAATCACTGCCCATAAGGGAATGGATTGGTAGATTCCACCAATAAAAACTTGAATGACACCATCAAGAAATATGCCAAATAAGAGCCCCATGAATGGCACTCATTTCTAAAATTTTACTTATGGGAATATTGCACCATATATAAAAAAGTCCTCAAAATCTTGAATTTCCTTCTTTTCTATAGATTAAAGCCAATCATGTCAGTCACTCTCAAAATGCTTGCTTATAATTTCATGTATTAATTCATAAAACTAGATGACAAAGAGAATTCTAAACCCTTAGACTGATTTAGTTGTAGGAAACCTGATATGAAGCTTTTTTGAGATTTAACAAGCATTAAGACACTGTCAAGAGGTGGTCTAATAAGAGGTAAAATATCAATACCTTCATAATCTTGGACCTAGACATGATCTAAGATAAGGCCCATGAGAATAAAGGCCAACATTCAAAATTTGATCCCCTTTGGATTTTCCTATACTAAATAGTCAAAATACTAGGCCAAAATGTCTTTTCTCTGAAGGATCTTGAGGGATGTGTCTTATCACATCTATTAAATGGCTATTTTTTGAACCACTATTTCTTGGTTATCTCCTCTAAAGCTATTTTTGAGTAATCTGATTAAGGGATGATAATGTATATATTAAATATATTTGATTTATTTGTGTGTTTACTTTCTTCATGTGTTTGTTTCTATTGTTTAATTTTTATTTGTGTCATGTTTTGCCCATCTAGCTACTTCTTTATTATCCATTGTTCCTATGACACTTGGCACTTGTTATTAATTTAGGTGGTGGTTGAATCCTAAGAGGATTCATGAGAAGAAGAGAGGACCAAGTTGAAACCTTCAATCCAAGTGATTTTAGGAATATGAAATTGGACTCTCAACATCTGATATCTAAGAGGCTAATCATTTGAAAATAAATAGGTATATTTTATAAAAACCTATACCCTAGATTGACACTAAGTTGTACTTAAAATAATATTTCTAGAAGATATTGGATTATTCAAGTTGATTAAGGACTACATAGGTTTTCATAACTTCTCCCCTTATCCTTTCACCCTTTGTTTAGTCCCAAACCTTTAATGGATAAGGATAATAAGTAATTATATCTTCTTGAGAAACTTGGAAAATAATAAAGAAAGCATGCAGAATCTAAATTTTAAGTCTACATCAAAAGGGATATACATGAAATCTCCAACATAAGATTTTGGGCTTGGCTAGTAGTGGAGTAAGGTCACAGATGTGATTAAAGGCATATATGTTTGAGCTATGGATGTTTTTCTAGAAACAAAACAATTTCATAGTCATCCCCTCCAAGCCATTAAGCCAATAATGCCCTAGAATAAGTCTGATAACAATTCCATCCTTGATTAATCAAAGGTAATATAATAATGAATTAGAATAAAAATCACTTCTTACACATGCTAATGGCCATCTACAAGTGGAAGCTCAATATGCTTCTTGTTATTGTGAGACTTAGTGTGAAATTTACTAAAGGAATGCATTATGCATATATAGGATCTATAATATAATTGATTAGAAAAGTATAGAATGAATACATCAATTGAACACATAAAGACACATGAGTTACCATGGGAAAACCTCTATTGGGTAGAAAATCGCACCAAAATTGATTTTCATATATCAAGAAACAATTTTATCTCAATACAACTTCTCTTCTCATTTCACCTCTTTAAAATAACCTTCACAAAACTCTTGAGTAAATTATCATGAATAATATCCTAAATATGAAATGAATAAACAAATAGGGGTAAACCCTATCTTATAGTGAATTTTTAAGGGAGGTGACCATTGTGAATAATGACTCCAACCATCTTGGAGAGTCATTGAATAAGATATTGGTAAATATTAAATAACTATAATAATGTTATTTATTTTCATGAAGTTTTCACCTCGTGTTAATAAATAATATTTTATTTTTATTTAATAAACCACCTAATATAAACTAAGGGTTAAATAATCATGACTTAGTATTTAAATTATATAACACTCCCCCTTAATGATAAGTGTAGATAAAATTCATAGTAACCATAAAAGAATTATACTATGTACAAAATTGAAGGATTTTAAAACCTTCATTATGCCAAAAGTCACATTTTGAAATAAAATTAATTATAATCCATAAGATAATTTAAAGCAATTTCAGGCTAACATGATTGTGAGAATACATCTGACTATTTCTCATGAAATATCACTAAGCATATTTGGAGCCTTTTATAACATAAGGACCTCCATTACAAATTATGATTTTTAATGTATTAGCATACAAAATTTAAAATTCCACATGAAGTTTACATAAATCATATAACTTGAATAAGATGTTTTTACAATTATTTGTAATAAAAATAAGTATAAAGAAGAAGAAGCAACATATGGCCATTATGAAGTGGCATTATCATGCACACTCCCCCTCAATGCTAACTCTGAGAGGCCCAACATTGCATGAAACTAACAAAACTCAGTAATACAAGTGGCTTTGTGAAGATATATACCACTTCATTCATAGGATATAACTATAGATAATATCACCATTGAACAAGTGGCTTTATTTTCATAACAGGTTTCCCTTTATGACCAAATTTACCACATAGATTAAAATTTCCATTAAAATCATGTGATTCTTATTACCAAATTTATTAATCATAAATATTACCTTAGAAAAATTAGGGTTATATTTTTGGTTTTTAGTGTTATTAAAAACATTATTAAGAGTGATAAGTGCCAAAGTGGCATTCTCCTTAGAATCAAAATTGGTCATCATTTATTCTTTTGTAATTAAGAGGGCATATAAGGTGGTAACGTCAGGAATATCTTGTTCAATTTGATAATTAGAATTCAAAATTGAAATAGAATTTATAAATTTTTCATGAATATTTAATTGAATGTTAAATTAATTCAATTGATCCTAAGTCAAATTATCTTACATCTATCTAATTGAGCTTTAATTTTTTTTAATTTTAGCAATAAAATTCACAACTTTCTCATCACCATTCATAGGTGTAGTTAGAAATTCAAGGATTAACTTAATAATCTTCAAGATATTAATTACCTTTAGCATAGATTTAAGGAGTTTCCAAGCATCACTAGAAGACTCTTAATTACCAATGTGGAGAAGGAATTAATCCTTAACACTCCATAAGATAATGGACATAGTTTCCTATGATTTATATTGAAATTGATTGGTAAGTTCAAGGGTCACATGTCATCTATAAGGGGATTTTTCAGTCCCAATGATAAATTTCCACAACTTCCAAGCCATAAATTTAGCTTTAACATGAATTTTTCATATATTATAGTTATTTCCATTAAGCATTTGATGTTTATCGAAGGAAAAATGAGGTAAAGACATAGCTTGCCTTTAAATAGGATAGTAAACAAATGATTAAAATGAAATAAGTTTTTTAATATGAATTAAACTTTATTTGATGTTAAAAATAGGTTTGAAGTTTAACCACACAATAATTTTTCAATTTAATGCTAGATAAAGCAAAACAAATTGCAAAAGATTATGACAAAATAGGGTGTCACAAAAGTACAATAATGTAAGATTTTTTTAAAAAAGTTAACACTTTTAATTATATTTTAACTATTTTTTTTAAAATAAAGTAAATCACAAGTTCACATTGATTTATGGATCTAATTAGATGTAAAATAATGCAAAAAATTGAAACAAAAATGCACTAAACTAGGTGTTGAAAGAATCACACTCAGAATAACCACCTAGTCACTATTATTTAAAAAGTTGTAGAAACTATAATAGGACTTGTCAAAACATAAAATTTACCATGCAGATGCATTTGGAATGTGCTAAAACTAAAGTATCGACTGGTTACATGATTATGCTATTCTAGGTTTTGACTAGGTCAAATGTTGAAATAAGGTCAACAAGTTAACTAAGGTTTTGAACCCGTGAATATTGGAATGAAAACTAAGAATGAAATTAAATTTAATTTAATTTTACAAAATTAATAATTAACCTAAAAACATTGATTTTAGGGGGTTTCAAACATAGAACCTCTCTAGTGACAAGCTTTTAGCAAAGTAAGGTCCACCAATTCATCTAACAACTTTCTTATGAATTGATATGCACTAATTTATATTTAAATATTATTTGTTTATGTTTTTTTAATTAAAAAATAACTAAAAATAAATACATGCATGTAAATTTTATAGTATAAATAGATTTTAAAGTTTTGACTTTTTCTTGGTAAAAATAACTATTCAAAGTAAGACCCAGGGCTTGCTTATAGGGAAAGTATATAATAAATAAATAAAATATTTATTAAATAAAAATTAAAAACATTATAATTACCTCTTAATATTTTTTTAATCTAAGTATGGCTCTGAGGAAAAGTTTTATAATTTACTAGTGCATGTACAAGCCACCAAATCCATTTAAATTTTTGGGATCCTCCTTAAATTTCATGTTAAAGCCAAAACAAGATTGAAGATAAAAAAATTGGTGGATTTTTTTTTTTTATTACTCTAAGTTGTACATGTTCATTGAAGAGGATTTGGGAAAAATTTAGAGGCTATATGAAAGCTTCTTATGCTTTGAGAATTAATTGAGATTGTTTAAATATGCATATAATGATCTCTCAGAGCACTAGATATCCTAAAGAATGATTGAAATGATTTTTTATTTTTTTTATTCCTTACATGGGCTATAAAAATATTAAAATGGAATCACAAGATATATTTTCTTGAAAAAAATATCATGGAATGATGTTTGGTTGCTTGTTTGACCTTTAAATGCTCACTTTGATCACTATTAGGCTCCACAAATCAAAGAATGAACCAGGAAAAATTTTACATCATATGAAATGCATATATGGTTGTACCAAGATTGAAAATAATTAAAAAGAATATTTTTAATTGAATTAAAATGTCTTGCTTCACCAACTATACTCCCTCAGGCTCTATTACCATGTAAAATTTACTGAAGGAATGCATTATGCATATATAGGATCTAAAATATAATTGATTATAAAAACATATAACAAATACATCAATTAAACACACAAAGACACATGAATTACTTTTTTAAAATATCTATGAGGTAAAAAAAAAACACTAAAAGTGATTTTCATATATTGGTAAATAATTTCACCCCAATACAACTTCTCTTGTCACTTTTCCTCTCCATAATATCCTTCACAAAACTCTTGAGTATATTCCAATGAATAATCCTATGAATATGAAATTAATAACCCAATAGGGTTGAAACCTATTTTATATTGAATTTTCAAGTGAGGTGAACATTGTGAATAATGATTCCAACCATCTTGAAGAGTAATTAAATAAAATATTGGTAACTATTAAAGAATTATAAGAATTTTATTTTTTTTACAAGTATTCCACCTCATGTTAATAAATAATATATAATTATTATTTAATAAATATCCTAGTATATAATAAGGGTTAAATAATCACCACTTAGTCATTAATTTATCTAACATTTAGTGCCTCATCTTTTCTATGGATGATAAAAGACCCCCATACATTCTTTGCAATGAGCAAGGAAAGAAGAAGAAACTAGTAGGGTTTTAAGTGCTTCTCATCACTTTCCCTATGGAAGTCACCATTTGTTGTGGCCAACATACTTATTTTTCTCTAAAATGGGGACCCATATGAAAATTTAAAAATCCAAAGCTTCAGAGTTCTTTCTTTTAATTTTGTCAGTGACATCTACTCAAATCTTTATAATACACATTATCTTGATTTTCTTGAGGTAGCAACATACCTCTTTTAATTTGTCTAAAAAAAAACTAAGTAGTGTTTTTTCTCTTATAGTATATAATTGCACTAATATTGTAGGTTTATTTTCAAAAAGGGATGTTCTCAGAGTCTAATTCCCTTCTTGGAGTAATAAACTCATTATCCTCTATGGAAAATTTAGTTCTTCAGGTCTAATAGGTAAACTTTAATGAATCATTTTCTTTTCATCTTTTATTACTTCATGATTTTGTAAATATCATTGAGACTAGGTCAATGGGAAATTTACACATCATTTGGAGTTAGAGATACTAGTCCCCTAGACCTATCAAAGACGTTAGATCTCAGGATAGCTTTGGCCTAATGGTAGCTTGCCACATCATTTGGAGTCAAAGAGGAAAATCCCCCAAACCTATCAAATATGTCAAAGTTCAAGAGAACCTTATTAAAGGAGATTATGCCAAATAATTTGTATTTAGAGATGTTTTTCCCCTAAACCTATCAAAGATGTCAAATCTTAAGAGAGCCCATCAAAATGGGAAGATGCAACATCATTTGGATCTAAAGAGGCTAGACTCTTAGATCTATCAAAGATGTCAAATTTTGGGAGATCCCAGTGGAATGGGAAGTTGCCACATCATTTGGAAATATAGAGGCTAATCCTTTAGACATATTAGAGATGTCAAATCCTAAGAGAGCCTAGCTAAATGGGAAGCTACCAAATCATTTGGATATAGAGTGGTCAGTCCCCTACACCTATCATATATGTCATAACCTAGGAAATCATATCCAAATGGAAAAACACCATGTCATTTTAAATTAGAGAGGATAGTCCTCATGATATATTAAATATGTCAGATCTTAGGAGAGCTTGATCATATGGGAATCTATCACATTATTTGGATCTAGAGAGGCCAGTCCTTTGCACTTGTCATAGATTTTAGACCCAGGGAAATCTTGGTAAAATTCATGTCATTTGGAGCTAGAGTGACCAATCTCTTAGACTATTAGATATGTCAGAGGATGGGAGAGCCTAGTCAAAGGAGAATCAACTGTGTTATCTAGTGTGAAGATTAACTAGTTTTCACTTATCATTTAGGAGGATTAGGATGAAGTAAAAAAGGAAACTTGAGGGATAATTAATGTGTTCTACATGTCCCCAAATGACATGTCACCCATGCTAGGGGAATGACATGAAGTATGGAACCATGTCTAGGTGTTAACTATTAATTGGAGGACTAATAAATGGATGACACATGTTAGAAAGTAAGAGTTGTCCAAGGGGCCTATGAGAGATGTGACTACATGCCTACTTTGAATTAGGAATTAAAATAATGAGATGTTAAACTTTATTGTATAGTTTTTAAAATATCCCATTGCCATTGTTATATTTAGCTAGGGGTGGAGGATCATGAGCTATGAATTCAATTTTAGAATTATAAATAAAGTGAAAAAATATAGCAACCAACTCAATTTTGAATTCACAAGTGAGCTTCTAAATGCCATTAATACAAGGAGATATACATATATAATTATAAATCCCAAGGGAGGCCAATTAATGGTTTTCACTATTACTTTAGAATAAATCTTAGACTCCTTGATTTAAAAGTTACATAAAACCCATGCATCTTGAAACTATGATTCCAAAAGATTCCTAATTTCCCCTCTATCCTAATCTAATGGACATTACATTCTCAAACCTAAAGGTCAATCCCTTGTACCAGGACACCACTTTCCATACTATTTTAACAGGTACAAATACTACAATGACATATTTAAAGTAATTGACCAAGTCCCCAAGGATTATATTGATGCCAAATACCAACTGACTAAGTATGTGGATGCCCTTTGGTCTTATAAGAGGTGGAGACTCCAAAGAGCCACATCTAAACAAAAGGCATTTCCATGCACTGACATATTAGGTAAAATAATTGATAAATATATCTATATATAGAATGTCATTAATTATTGTGTGTGTTCACCCACCTTTTGATACCAAATTTTTGATATATTTGAGAATGCCATCAAGGCATAATTCTCCCTCCCAGACCTTTCATTCTCATACAATACAATAATAGTGTCATCTTGGATGAATGATTACTAGATCTGTGATGTCCTCCATAAATGAGATGAGAATATTGAATCCAAGTGGATCAAAAAAGAAAAGATCAATGCCTACATAATCCATACCTTCTAAGAGGAGATTCAAGTAGGCATGATCCTAGTATACTAGTTATTTAAAGACTCAGATTTGTAGCATGTCAATGAGCTATGGGTGACTCTTCTACACATCATCTTGACTTGATCTAACATCCAAAACATTAGAGTCTTGATCAAATTTAAGTTAGTACATGCCATTATATATGCCCAAAATGGAGGTGAATGTAACATGATGAGACAATTTCTTGATGACATTTGTAGGTCACACTCATTAAACTTTTTAGCCTTTCCTACATGGGTTTTTGGTGGCCCAACTATCCACATGGTCTTATAAAATCTATATGGTCACTAGTTCCACTAGTTGTCTAAGACATTTGTGAGCATTTATACTTAGTTGTGTACTAGGCAATTAATGAAGCTCTAATACCCTATCTTTCAAATATAATTGAATAATCTATCATAGTTATCAAGGGTTACTAAATGTAAAAATATAAAATAATTATCATATTCATGGTATTCCTTGAAGACCCCCTACCCCTACCATATTATGTTCCTGACCACATAGAAAAATAGGAGATCACCTATCAACTAGTGAATGTTATCTTTGGGTTCTACATACAATGTTAGAATAAGCATGCCCATAACTCTTGATCACCATATAGGCTCACTTCTATAGGAAATTAATTTCAGTAAAAAATATGGTGATCAAGATAGACTCCTTCAACCTCCAAAAATAAAAGATTCAGTAATGGGACCCTAAAGGGGTGATTTAGGCCCATTTGGCATAATATTCAACTTAGCTCAACATTAACTATGACTATAAAGACAAATATGATGATGAGATCTATCTAAAAAACATCTATGATTAGGAGGTGATATGATGGGTAGAAGCTAAGAAGAATAATAAAGGGAAGAAGGCTTAGGTAGGCCTTGTAACAACTCCTCTTACTCTTGCTCAATTTATGGAGGACATGACTCTAATAATTATAACCATCTCCTAAAGTATATTATAGGGTATCCCACTAATTTATCCTCCTTGTGTTATATCCCATACTCTTGATCCAATTATGCTAGTTGTCTTAGATTCTCAAGCTTTGCCTCTACCTCTACCTCTTCTAGTTGTTCCTTATGCACTGCCTTCACCTCTTCTAGTAATGTTAGCAACTAGGTTGTAGTAGAGCTGTGCTTAAACTACATAATACTAGGAACTCCAAGTGTAATTTTCTCATTCATTAGTTTTTAAGCATATAATATTTGATATAAATGGTATCTAAATAAGGATCCCAAATTGAGGCATCTAATAGGTACCCATCTAGGTTACCTTGCTCACTCTTCCATCTCCTCATTTTCCCCTCCACCACTTGTTATTTCCACATTCCAACTCCCTATTCTAGTGCCCACTAGTTTGGTTCTTCCCCTATATTTCCCATTCTTTCCCCTCCATATTTCACCCAAGTACTCTTGGACTTAATAGTTTTAAACATCCTCACTTCCTCATTCCCTTCTGCTCATCCCATCTCACTGATTAGAGTCCTCCTAGTGCCTCCCTTGGGCATACATTCAATAGTAGGCATGACTACAGCCTTTGGGAGCTTCTCATCTCTCTAAGGAACCCTCCTAATCCCTAATTCAGTTAGGCCAATTCTCCCCTCCATGGTTCTAATTCCTCTACCATCATCCCTTGAAGTCCCCACTATCACGATTGGACCATCTGCCATAACAACTAGAGCTAACTTGGGTAAGAGGCAAAAGAAGAAATAAAAGGTTAATCATATTTTGGCCTTAATTGGGAGGTTTTCAATTCCAAATCCACCTCCTACATAGGTATCAACCATCCCTCTAGACCTATTAGTGTCATCTTGACTATTGTCTCCATATCCCCCTCTCTCCCTTACCCAAGGCCCTACTCACTTTGTATTCAACCAACTCATTGCATAAATGTTATTCCATGACCCATTCCTAGGGTTAATGCCACATCATATGAACCAAACTCAATAAAAATTGTGAGATTAAATTTTATCATAGATTTCCCCTTTTATCTCCCTCCTTTCACCCCCATGCCCTCTCTACCTCCATTTCTTTCTCCTTTAACTCCTTCCCCTTCCTCCATCTCTCATCCACCTCATCCTCTGCCCTTCACCACCATTTTAGCCACACTTCCTACACACCCAAGAACTTGAGGTATGGTACCAAGTTCACATACACCACATATGGATGGTAAAGTGACCCAAACATATAATGAATTTTTGATAGAGCCTCTATGAGCATTAAGAGGATGCTTACTTAGAGATTTGTCTATGAGGGGAACTAGATGATATTACAAATCCATTAGGATATATTTTTACTCATTAATGTGCAAAATAATATTAGAGAGGATAGGATGGATGGAGACACATTATCCATCCTCTGAGATACCCATGACATGTCTAATATATTCCTTGAGGACATGCAAAACCAAGTCAAGACTCTTGAGGCCCAAGTGAAGAGTACATTATTGGTTAGACTAATCAGGCAAGTTAAGGATGTCATCCTACTAGTTTTATCAATACTTACAAAGTATTAGGGAATTAGGTTGAGATTTATAAAATTATATAATGGACATAGGCCTACATGGGGAAGATGACAAAAATCAATGAAAAATGTTGGAAGCTACAAGCAGTGGTCAACAAAGGGATGTTACCAAAGCTCAAATTGATGCCAAACTTAGATTTTGTGTTTTACAAAACTTATGATAACAACATGAGTTTTTTGATGGAAGAATGGTTATCCTTGGACCACAATACAACATAACCCTTTGGAAAGGGTAAGAATACTATATTGACCTACTTCAAGGAGGTTAATATATTCATGATATTCCACCTAGATGGCACTCTATTCAACTAAGGGGAATTCAGAGTCCACCTATGTGAATTTAATGAATTTATGAGGGATAAAATGGTAAAGGAAAACCAAGAAGGAAATTAAGTATTTTTAGACCTATGAAATTAGTCCACTATAAGAATTAACCAAGTCTCTAGAGTCTTGGCCTCAATGGAAGTAACTTTCTATATCTCCTAAAGATTGGTAATTTATGTTAAGGTGATCTTCAAGGATCCTCCAATGAAATTTACCAAGATGGACAAGGAGTTTGACCTCATGGTAGTCACAATGAAATCCAAGAGTGCCTATTCAAAGTAGTTAGGAACCACTCCTTATCCACCTCTATGTGTTAGCTAGTAGTCCCCCATATATATGTTGTAGGTTTTTTTGGATTTTCTTTTCATTGAAATTTTAAAATATCATTGTAACTATAATGAGTGTAAATCATGGGATATTATGGGATCCTCATTATTTTTGGAGGTGACCCCAATTCTTATCTATTTATAGAAGTCATATTGTATTTTAGGGTTGACCAAAAATTTATTGAATGTGATGTTACATTATTGCAAGGATATCACCTACATTTCCTTCACCACTATAGACTATAATATCATCCAAAATAAACTATTATAGAAAAATTTCAATCTTTTAATGAATACAATATCTATTTATGCAATAGGGTCTCTTCTGTGTTCAATTTTATTTTATCTTCATGTTTAAATGATCAACAATTCTAGGTTAATTGGATCAAAACTTTAGCACTTTATGTATGTCATGAGTATGATGTGATTAGTTATTATATTATTTATGTGGGTTACTTCATTTATCTTTTAGTAAGTGTTGATAATTTGTGTGCCTAGATACAAATTTTCATATGGCATTTATGTGTTTTTTATAATAAGCCTCTAGTACTAATCTCTAGTAGGAAAGCACATTGAAGAAATACACTCAGCTCCATCATACTCTCCCCATTATATGTTCTTTGAGGTAAAAATTTAGTGAACCTTAGTCTATATTGGTATAATTATGACATAGCCACTTGGTTCAGTGGACATAACATTAATCTCATTTTATACCTAGAGGCTTCCCTTCTCTGGCATACCCTTCCCTCTCTTTTGTGTTTATTTAGTGGTTCCAAAATTCCCTTTTTCCCCTTATTCTTAGAAATATTAATCCCAACACTCAAAGTATTCATAACTATATTTAACCTATGTGAAGTATGATGTATTGAAATTCTAGTGGTAATAGTGCATCCTTTAGAGTCTATTGATGTAGACTCTATTTGTGATGTCCAACACCCATAGTCATGCCTTGGGATAATCCCAAATTATTACTAAAATGGAGAATGAAAATTTTAATTATCTCCACCTTCAACTTTTCAAGGAATTCCAAATCTCATGGGTATCCTATGGTAAGGAGAAGATTGTAGTGAAAAAATCTTTCCATATGCTTTATTTATTAAATCTTAATAAACTTTGAGATGTTAAATTGTTTCTATGTATTTTCATCCAACATTTATAACTTGTGTAGTTTTTTTTACCAATTATCAATTTCCTTGATAATGTCTTTTATGGAAACACACAAAATATGGTAGCTATATTTTAAAACAAAATACTAATTATTTTCAATAAATAATAGAATAAGGTGTATATTTTTAGGGGTGTGAACAATAGTATTGCATTCCATTAAAGAATAGATAATCTGATTATTCCAATCCTCACTATCTTTGGCAAGTACTTATATTAATATTTTAACATTTTTGTTATTATTTTATTATACTTTCCCATTTTCTTATGGATAATGAGTAGAGAAGATATGTAAAATATTTTATTTAACACAAAATCTTATATATATATATATATATATGGAATTATAGTAGAAAATATGAATAATAGATAAGCCACTTCGGGGGGCAACCTCCAAAATGCTTTCAATAAGAATGAATACTCAATTATGATCATGAATAACTAACCCTACCTCTTATATATATTCTAACAAGGCCATCTTCCACCCATAGGCTGACCTATTAGGTATATGAATGCATAAATAATTGTAAAATAATATACAAAAGTGTTATGAAAGCCACAAGTCAACTACACATATCTATAGAAATGCTAATGGTTAAGGGTGTAGCATGCCCCTCCCATTAAAAAAAATGTTGTCCTAAACATATAATAAATCTTAGATGTCATTGCATTAATGATTCATCCTCTAAAGTAGCATCTTCAGAAGGCATATTCTTCTATTTGATCATATACTCAAGAATCAGTCTGGTTCATAGCTACTTAGTGCATGTTTAAAGGACCATTTTACGATCAATAATAACCTTCCCTTCCTCATCTAATTTTGGTAACTTGGTTTGAGTGGTAAATATATATCCAATGACCTTATTAAGGCAAGATAAATCAAATATTTGATGAATGCAAGTGGAGGTGGGGGGGAAGTTCTAGCCTGTAGGCCATAATACCAATTTTTTGCAAGATCTAAAAAGGACCATAATAGTTGGGAGCTACCTTATTATAATTTTTATATTAATTTAAGGACATATTATTATATTGGTGGAAGTGAAAAAACACCCAATCACCAATTTAAAAATTCCTCTCACTCCTATGTTGATCTACTTATTAATTCATTCAATTTTGGGACAAAGATAAATTTTCATGCAAACTAGCAAGGACTTCTTATTGATGTTGAATGTGTTCCTCGATTGTACATACATTTGGGTGGGTCTTCAAGGTTGAAGTGAGAGATGGAGTATGATATCCATATAATTCCATAAAATGAGACATTTTAGATGAACTATACACTGACATATTATACCACCACTCAGCTAAGGGTAGCCGTTGAACCTATTTATCTTGTTTATTTGACAAAAACAACAAAGGTACCCTTACAAAAAAAATTGACTACCTTATTTTGTCCATCATATTGAGGATTATAGGATGATTTATGACCTAATTAGGTTTCCAAACATGCAAATAATTCTATCCAAAAATTACTAGTGAATATGGGATCTTGATCACTAACAATAATCTTGGGAGTACCATGCAATTTTTGAACTATATTGAGGAAGGAAAAAGCTATTGTAATGGCCACTAGAGGTTGAGATAAAGTAAGAAAAATGAGCATACTTTGTGAGTCTATCCACAACAACCATGATGACATTTATACCTTCATATTGTTGTAGCCCAATAATGAAATCCATAGATACCTCTTCCCGTCGTTGATTAGGGATGAATAAGGGTTGTAAAAGACCTAGGGTTTTAATGGTTTCACCTTTATTTTTTTGATAGATCATACATTCAACCACATATTTTTGTACATCCCCCTTGAGTCCTTTCTAAAAAAATCCTTCTTGACTTTATGATAGGTTTTAAAAAAACCCAAGTGACTACCAAGTGGAGATGTATGAAGTTCTTGAAGGATTTTATATTTGAGAAGAGAATTTTGACATAGATATAATATTTCTTTGTACCATAATGCATTTCAATTCCATGTAAACTTAGTAATCCCGTCATAAACCTGCTATAGATTCTAAATCAATGAATGGGTAGCACTCTCATTCTCCCATTTTGCCCTTACTTTTTCTAGCTAGTTTGCTTGACAAATGGTCAAGGCACATAGAAATGCCTCAATTGGTTTATCTCATCTAGTTATTGCATCAGCCACCACATTTTATTTTCCTTTCTTTTAGACTATTTCAAAATCAAAACCTAATATTTTTGTCACCCATTTTTGTTATTCTTCAAAGGATAACCACTATTCCAAAAAATATTTAAGGTTATCATGATCAGTCTTTACCTAAAAGTGACAACCTAATAGATAAGATCTCCATTATTTGAATGCATGTAGAATATCCATCATCTCTTTCTCATATATGGGCTTGATCTGATTTTTACCCTTTAGTTGAAAACTTTCAAAGGGAATGAGCATACCTTCTTATATGAGTACTGCACCTATACCATATCCAAATGCATCACATTCAACCACAAATGTTTTAGAAAAAATTGGATTAGCCAATACTAGGGTGGTGTACATATCCATTTTCAATTGTTTAAGTGCCTTGGTATCTATATTATTCCATTGGAATGAGTTTTTCTTTAATAAATAAGTGGTGCTACAATACTACCATAGTTTTGGATAAACCTAAGATAATAACCAGTTAGCCCTAGAAATCCCATTAGTTTCTTAAGTGTATTGGGAATATACCACTTCATGATGGCTTGGATTTTTTTAGGATCAAATTTTACTTCCTCATGTTATACAATATTACCCAAATATTCTACTTTTCAAACTCCAAAATCAAATTTGGAAGGTTTACAATACAACTGATGTTTCTCAAGAATTGAGAGTACCTGTTTCACATGATGGAAGTGGTTTTCCCAAATTTTTATATAAATAATGATGTCATAAATAAAACACAAGTATAAACTTTCTCAAAATAGCCTAAAATTTGTATTCATCAAACTTTAGAAGGTGGATGGTGCATTTGTGAAACCAAAAGGCATGACCAAAAATTCATAATGGCCTTCATGAGTACATAAGGATATTTTTAGAATGTCCTCCTCATAGATCAAGATTTGATGATACCCAGAGTGAAGATCTAATTTAGTAAAATAAATAGCACCATGTAATTCATATAATAAATCATCAATTATAGGAATAGGAAACTTATCTTTGATAGTGAACTTGTTGATCTCTCTATAATATGGGAAAATCCTCCAAGTTTCATCCTTCTTTTGTATGATGACTATTGGAGAAGAATATTCACTTTGGCTATGGTGAATGGTACCTACCTCTAAAAAATCTTGTACCATTTTTTTAATTTCACTCTTTTAGGCATAAGGATATCTATATGGTCTAATATTGGGTGGTGTACTTCCAGGAATGAGTCTGATGACATGATCATGAGTATGACTAACATGAAGACCTTTTGGCATGGGTCTAAATATAATAGAATGCTCATCTAATAATTATTGTAAATCAGGATGGGTAAACTCCTTATTTTTCTGGACATCAATGGAAAACAAGTGTGCCAAAAATCCTTCAACACCTTTTTAAGCATCATGGTCATTTGATGTGAACTAACCATTGTGGAGATTTAAATTTTAATCCTCATAGTTCCACTAGATTACTTTCAAAATAAAAATGCATAAATAGTTCATGAAAATTCATCTCAATAGTACCCAATATGGTGAGCCATTATTCTCCCAAAATAATATCAATCCCACCCATAGGAATAACAAACATAGGAGAATCTAACAAATAATCCCCCATTACTAAATTAATATTATGGCATTTTCCAAAACAATTAACTATACAACCATCAATAATCATGACTTGAAATTTTGGGGCTGGGTAGATGAAATTATTCATGTGAGCAACCAACTTACTATTGATGAAATTGTGTGTACTACATGAATAAATCAACACTGTGATCTTTTATTTATTAATAAAACCCACCACCTTAAGAGTCTAAGGAGTAGAAATACCTGCTAGGGCATGGCATGAGATAGTAGGTTAAGAATCTATAGCTTCATCATTAGGTCCTTTAAAACCCTCAACATATGCCTCCTCATCTTATTCATCCTCATCATCCCATTTAAAATAAATTCTTTTCAACACATATATGACCTTTGCTCCATTTACTATCATAATCCTAACACATCCCTTTGACACACTTATCCTCAATTTGTTATGGTGTTAACCTGGTAGGTTGAGGCTATGATGGATTTGGAAAGGTACATTCTTGACTATTAGTGAAAAGATGATATTTTCTCATTTTTTTTCTTTTTCCAAGTATGCCCTTGGTATAGATTTTGATACAATTATGGGGTTAAACATACGAAACTCCAATTGAATACTATATTTTAATCCACCTAAAAATAGGTCGGTTAGCTTTGCCTCAATGATATCCCCCATAAATAAGGATAGATTTTGAAATTAATGAATATAATCCTTCACTATTCCTATTTGCTATAGTTTGGCTAATTCATTAATTTAGTTTTTAGAGACATTATCCTGATAATGAGACATCAATTCATTAGAGAATATTGAGAATGTAACAGGAGCACAAGTATTCTTATTTTGAGAAAAAAACCAATGATACCAAATGAATGGCTCATGTTCTAGATATAAATATGACACAACAACCTTTTGAGAGCTAGGAATTTGGTGTAAATCAAATACATTTTCAATTTGGGTGATACAAGTGAGTGGATCCTTACCATCAAACTTGCACAAGTCTACTTTTGGTAACATCAATTTTATCACCATATTTGTAGTGTTAGTATTAAGAGGAGGCAGACTAGAAGGAAAAAGTGGAGGGTTGTTGAGTGGTAAATGAGTTGACATGGTAGCTAAGTGTGTCATGATTTGATGTGACTAATTATTCATACCATTAATCTAACCTTCCATTGTTGATATTTGAGTTTGGACTTGCACGCCCTTCTACATCAGGCCATATAGGTTTGATTAGATTTAAGAAAATACATCAGATAATTTAGACTCCATGTCATCCCCTAAATGGGTTTTATGGGTTTCTTTCCCTTTCCCTTTTTCATGAGTGTTAGGACCAACCATACAAAGGCTTGATGGCGAACCTTATTTTGCCCCATTGACCTAACTTTGACCACTAAATTCTTTGAATATCTAGGCCTCAAATCACAAATACCAAAGAATAGACACAAACTATTTTATTTTAAGGTTTCCAAAAATATTTAAAAAAATTCACAAATTATACAAATTATGAGCTATGGAGAAAATTTGTGAAAAAACAAAAATGGAGATAAATTTTGAAAAATAGATCCAAATAAGATGAAATTTTATGGAAACTTGAATTATTTTTCAACTCCAGTATAAAAGTGTAGAGAAATTTGCACCTGTTTGTAAGATATATTCAAATTTCAAGATCTATAATTTTTGACCTAATTATGGCCCACATTACTGCTCTAATACTAGTTAGAATGATATTAATTCACCAAATAATAAGATATACAAAAGTATATCATAATTATATGGAATTATAGAAGAAAATATGAATAATAGATAAGCCACTTTGAGGGGGAAATATCCTAAATGTTTTTAATAAGACTAAATACTCATTTATGATCATAAATAACTAACCCCTCATCTTATAAATTGTCCAAAAAGGCCATGTTCCACCCATAGGCTAACCTAATAAGTATATGAATGCATAAATAAATATAAAATAATATGAAAAAGGGTTATTCAACCCAAAAGTCAATTACACATACCCATAAACATGCCAATGGTTAATTGTGTGTGTGTGTGTGTGTGTGTGTGTGTGTGTCAGTTTACCAAAAAATAAACCTACTAGAGAACTAGTCTCTATTATAGAGGTTTCATTCAAATAAGTAACTATTTCCATTGAATGAAACACTAGCTATGAATAATGTGTTAGGCATCAACCTCCACAAAAACTAAAGCCCAAATTACAATTGATATCTAGGAATGGGTATTCTTTCTCAATAGAAAGAAGTAATTTTAAATCTCCTATTTTGTCCCTCTCAAGGTCTAATTTAGACAAATCCTTTACTTCAGCCTTTGATCTACCTAGACACACTGAAAATAGAACTTCTCTAAAAGCTCCAAAATTAAATTATAGCCAGTTAGGATAAGTCCATAATGGTCAACATAGCAACTATGTCTTATGTGATCAAGCTATGCAAGAAAAAACTTTGTTCCCTTATATTAATATGATGCAAAACATTTATCCTTCTATATCAAAAAATAAACTCCCTAGGGCAAAGGAGTTAAAACTAGAAAAGGTCATAGTTGAAATGAGAAACTCTAACAAGACAACTACATTTGAAATTCTTACCTCAGCTAGAAGGTTTCCACTTCATACCCAATTTTTAGGTTCAATGAGGATCAAAGTACCTTATTACAGGCTACTCCAAAGTATTGGTCTAAGACAGTAACATGTCAAGAGATAAAACAACAACATAATTAGATCTCAAATTTTGTTACTAAACTCCATAATAATCAAGAAGTAGCCATCATGATGGTTCAATTAATGAAATGGTTACTATTGACCAAATTTTACCTTGTAGGTCAAATTGGGACCCTTATAGGTAAAAAATATATTTTTATATGTTTTAAGGGTCTAATATTTTGTCATGGCATGTATTATAATTTATTTGATGTCATTTCATGCCTTATTAGCCTTAGTCTTTGTATAATTAGTGAATATGTCGTTTGGAGTCATTGAATAGTCATTTAGGTATCATAAATGCAAGTGGTATGGTTTTAAAGGTGTTAAAGTGTCCTAATTTTCTTTAAAAAATCTAATAAGTTATATTCCCTATCAAGAATGTTAGTCCCATTTGAAACTTACAAGTTATCTAATTGAAAATCAGGAAATCAACTAAAACAAGAAGAGTTTGGCACTTGTATGGCCCATGAGAGAGAATGACACATGGGAGAAGGTCATGGAATGTATCTTCAGCTTCTTAAGACTCATTTTAATGCTTAAAATTATTTTTAAATACTAAAAAAGGTTAAAATTTATTCTACTCCTTATTCACATTTTTAAACACATAAAAGTGGTCAATAGGTTTATGCTTAGTACAACTAGTTGAAGAGGTTCCAAGTAAAACACCTTGGGGAGGTGGTATTACACTCAAATAAATTCATTTACATAATAATATTTCAAGTATTGGTCAACCATGCTTTATGAACCATATCTAACAAGTTGACTGTGTTTTTTTGCTCACTATTTCCTTCACCCTATATGTTTTTCTCCAATTTGGATATATTTATATAATCTAATTGGTGATGTTGACTCTATAGTATGTTATTTCTATACTTAAATTCTATTCATGCTTGGTTTCATTTTTCATAGTTTTTAAATGAGCAAGTTATCTCATGTTGTAGGAAGGTGTCACCATATGAAGCTCCAGTAAAGTTTTCTTTGTTATAGAATGTGTGTTCCTCTAAAAATGTCTCATGAGAATAGGATGTGATGTTTAAGATATCTCAATGCTATAATACTTACTCTCTTCATTTTTGGTTTCATCACATCATGCTTTGAGTAACTTTTAGTCTTGTTATTCCTCATAGTCAAATCTTCTCTTATTCTCACTTGTATTCATATGTATAAAGCTTGTAATGTTGCTCTCTTCTCTCATTCTCATTTGAATTTTTTAATGAGATTCAATGTTGGTTGCTAGTTCATGCACCAAACAAATAGTCATTATCTACCCTGCCTACTCTATAATAAGTGTTTGCAAGAAGATGTCATGTTGAAACAAAAGGTTTTGAGACTTGTATCAAGATTATAGTAAAGTCAAACATGCATTTGAGGGATTGACAATGATTTTAAGTTTTTCATGAGGACATTCATTAATATATTATACTCCATTCTATGCTTACTTCCTGCATACAACTTATACATACCTACATGAGTCTTCTTGATGACATCATGTTGAGATGGAAAGTTGGATAGGTGTTTCAATATTATAAGAATTATAGGAGTCCATTTGAAAAATTGGTGAGGGTTTTGAATTGATCATAAACTTTTTTACCTTTCATACTATCCAAATTTCATGCTCACTACCTATATATGCAAATGCCCACCTACAAGTGGTATCACAGAGATATAAAGGTCTTTGAATTGGGAAGTTAGAATATGGTAAGGCCTTTTCTTTAATCCTAACATGTGGGTTGAACATTCTAGACCTGTTTGAGGTGTAAAATGTACAAATGGTAGTGTAGATCATCTTTTAAGAAGCCAAGACTAAACTCAGGGACTCCTTCCCTAAAAAGTAAAAACAAATATCTAAGCCCTTTTATAGATATCCTATAATAGGGTTACAAAGATTTATAAAGAATATAGATAGATAAACCTTATATCCTCTATCATGGAGAAGACTTATTACAAATATTAATCCAAGAGGATTTATGGATCTTGATTATTTGGTGCCTCAAATATTCCTTTTAAAGCACCAAAACCTTATTCATATCTACAAGAATTCACTTTTAGGTGACTATTGACATCCTATGATTGTAAACGGAACATACTATCATGTTGGAATGGTACTATTGATTTAATGGTGTAAAAATGAGAATTAATATCATTAGGATGATGTTTATATGTGGTGTTTAAGCTTCATAAACACCTATAGGTGTCCCTTCATAGGAAAATGAGCTCTTACAACTGAGTAGGTAGATAGTCACCTAGGCATGGTGTCTTGGTGATGATTTAGCGATTATAAAGTGAATAAAATTGAAAATAGATACTAGGTTACCTTGAAAATGCAATAGTGGTCTCTAAACATCATGATCAAGGTTATATTAGAGAGGTATGCACCTAAAAAAATCAAAGAGGCAAAATACATACTCAGCTAACTATGCCTGGCCTTGGGAGAAATTCAAACCCCAAGGTGTGAAGTTAAAAAAGTTAATAGATTAATTTAATATTGGGAGGATTTAGAAAGGATTATATACTATATTGAAATCATAATACACATAGGGTCACCTACAGGTGTCCCTTTTAAGGTAGGAAATATAGTTAGGGTTATACTTAGTCTTGTCGAAGCAAGGTGTATGGAGGAGTATGTGAGTAGCTAGAGAGGTGAGTGAAGTTTATAAAATCTCCATAATAATAATAATAATAATAATAATAATAATAATAATAATAATAATAATAATAATAATAATAATAATGGTCTCATATAACTCTCAAGTCAGATAAAAATCAATTAAAAGACTCTAAACAAGCAACACATTGTCCATTGGAGAAAATCCTCCATATTGTCCATTTCACACAAGTTTGTCTTGGGTTTTAAATATTTTGGAAGGTATAATGACCTAATAAAATTAAATTTTTTTTAGGGGGTATAAATAAATATTATAAGACCATAAAATATTCACCATTATATGATAAAATAGGGGAGTACCCTCTATTTTATCTCAGATAGAGGGCACTTACCTTATGTGCAAACCCTATAGTCTTGAGAAAATGAGATAAAAAGATTGACCATCATTTGATTTAACATTAATATGAGGTTTTTATATTTGATTAAAACCTAATATAACAAAATAAACATCTCATAGAGGGGAAAATATTTACAGGGAGGTCTAAACCATCAAAAGTCCAGATAGGCTTATGAGGCATTATTATGCCTAGAATCCAAATAAGAGGTCACTGTCACTTATAGCTCTAAGTGAGCCTCCATACTTATTGTAAATTGTTTATGGGGTCATAATATATCTTTCCAAGATATTAGGATTTAGGGTAGGCCATAGAAAAGTCATTTTTGGACTTTAGGACAACTCAAACCTATGTAAATGGAGAAAAGAGCTTGATATGACATCTTTGAGTACTCATATCTTCTCTAAATATTTTCATGGAAATAAAATAATTTTGGAGGTGTTATAAATTATATTTAATAGTGATCTTGTGAAATATGTTTTCAACTTCAACTTCAAATCTTTATGAACAAACCTTAAGAGTAGAATTGGCTCAAAACCCTTAAAAACCCTGGTCCTAAACTCGATGGAGAAAGTAAGCATGGAGAGATATAAAAATTGGATGAAATGGCCATGAAATTAATTTAATTATTTATAATAAACTCCAATTACCCTTCCGATCTATTTGAGGTATTCCCTATCTATACAGATAGGGTATAAAATTGCTTCCTTTGACTATTTTATGCATTGTATAGGTTCTAGAGACTTTCAAGGGATGAGATAAATTCTAGGAGGAAACTAAAGACTTGAAATAAATAAATATTATCATATAATTATTTATAAAAGATCCTATGTTTTCCTAATAACTAATTCATCTCAGCCAGTCAAAACTACCATAGTGAATAAGATGGTGAGAAGTGTGAAAGCTCTAATTAGATGTCATTTTAATATGTACCCAATGCCTCTAAGGCCATATAGGGTATTGAAAAGTTTAATTTAGTTCCTTTTAAATATTTTCATGGAAAATTAAATCCAAATTTGAGGCCAAGCATGCAAGGTGTGGGAAAGAGGAGTTTCTTAGACTGTAGCCAATGATGGCTCACTTCTAGAAGATTATAGGTGCTTAGGAATGAAACCAATGCATGGAGAAGCATGTATGAAAAAATTCCATCTTATTATGATCATTATACATATCCCTAATTGGTTTTGGGATGTTCAAACAAGGGTGAATGATGAATGTTTTTTTCTTGTGTAAAGTGAGAACTCTTACACCATATTTCAAGAGATTCATGACTTGGGGTGACACTTCTACTTCATGAATTTTCATGATCAATTTAAAAATATCTTATCATGAACATGTAACTCATTTTATCATCTTGAAAATTTTCCTTATGACCTTTGGACTTCTCACTTCTCCTATATCTCTCAAGTTCTATAAGAACTAGCCACTTTGGCCTTTATAAATTATGATCCATCTAAGTATGGTGAAGCCATGCTCATTTGAGTATCATTATATCAATAAATACTACTATTTTTAACTCTTTTATTAATTTTCATAGTATGTTACTTGAATTATGTATCTTGCTTAGTGATGACTATGGTTTTCTTAGCATTATTGTCTCATTCTCTCACCTATTTTCAACTTATTCTTGTAGGTCATGTGAAGTTTTCTAGGAAGTTTCAAGGTTGAGTGAGTTGTACTATTTAATAATGTAATTATAGATCTCTTGTCTAGTGTTCCTATCCTAAACATTTATGATAACCTCATAATGAAATATTTATGTGATAACATTCAAATTAAAGAAGTGTATGTTTAGTTAGTCCCTTGTTCTCATGTGTAACATGAAGCTGGTTGGTAGTCATAAATATATATGGTGTATCACCTCCTTTAGGATTATTTAATTTTAGTTTTCTCTCCCTTTTCCATCATAAACATATGTGTAGTAGTGGTCTACAAGTGGTACATCAAGGGAGCTAGCCCTATTTAGAGATTCACCTCATTCTTAGGCTACCCATAACCTAGAGGTGTTTCAATTGTGTCACTTGGATGAGTAGAGCTGAAACATCTCCTCAAAGGGTGAAAATCCAAGTGACAATAGTTACCAAAAAGATTGGTTAATATAAATTTTGGATATGATAAAGGGAATGCTCATTTAGGAAAGGAGATTACTAAGATTGTTACTTAGAATAGGGTGATCCATACAATGTTGAATAGTCATTCATTAATTATTCAACAACTAAAGTTTATATATCAAGTTATTTTAGAAAAAAATATTGATATAGTTAGAAAAGACCAAAAAACCTTGTTTGACCAAGTAGAAATAAGGAAAGAGGAAAAAACTCATTGTGAAACCACTTCTGATCTCATCAAGATTATTGATGAAGAATACAAAAATATCATGTAGATAATAAAAAATCATATTATCTTTCATGATTCTTTGAATAGCCTAGAGCTTAGGAAAGTTATGGAAAAAAATAAAATATTGGAACAAAGTTATGAAATGATACAAAAATAAAAACAAGCTCTAGCCTCTACTTTAAACCAACTATAAATAAATTGTCAAACTCTAGTCATAATATTTCCAAAGTCTATGTCTTCTAGCAAGAATACTTAATTGCCTACATTTGAGTAAAATATTCAAGCTTCTATCCTTTCATTTGGCAAAATAAATTCTTAAAATATCTGAATAATTTTCTAAAATGAATATAAGAATGGAACATCTAGAAGAATTTTACTATGGAAGGATAAAGAGAAGGTATCAAAGAGTTTCTAATAAACTATCAACCATAACTAAAACTTTAAAGGTACAATGGGGATTACAAAAAATAAACGAATTAGGAAAGATAGCCCAAGCTATTCAGGACTATCTCACCTAATATTCTAAGCAATAAATTATAAGGGGTAAGGAAAAGGTTGTACTTACCTAGGCTAAAGAATTCCAAACTCAGTAATGACTAATCTTGTTGAATAGACTCCTGATATATAGATGGATACAAACTAGTTTGGTCCAGGAAAGGATGCTATGTATCCTCTAAAAAATAATCCATCCATATCTCAAAAAATAATAAAATAGGATTACAATCAACAACATTATAGTGTATTCTACTTAAATTCCTAACCAATCTTTCCAATCATCCTCAACATTGATGATAGCTGCAAAACTAGACATAATGTTAAAAAGGATGCCAAAATGAAATCCCTCTAACAAATTATGCTTGGATGGGCTTATTCCCAAGCTAAAGTTTTTCAAATAAATGATCTCACCTCTACTCAACTCCTTATAGCCAATATAACTAGAGATCTTCATGATAGGTGGGTATATATTGGTTGAAGATGGTCAGATACTCCAAAGATTAACCAATGCAATAATATTAGAATTTTCCAGAGATGCTTATGAAACCCAAAAATATTCTCTTAATGATTTCTATAAAATGAAATGATGTAAACTAGCCTATTTCACCAAGTATATGTGTATCTATGTATCAATGGATAGAATATCACATCAATCTAGACAAGGTCCAGTGACAAAACATTTCATTAATAGTCTTCCCCTAGAACTAACAAATATGGTCATCCACCATATCTAATAAAAAAAGATGGTCTAAGGCAACCAAAGACTATATAAATGCATACTTTTGGTCAGTTAACTCAGCCTGTTGATCTGGTAATGGTAAATATTTATAGATAAAAAAATATTTCAAAAATAGTAAGAAGTCTACCTAATATGGTTAAATTTCAATATTTCCAGCAATATCTGTAGTTTACTAATTTTGGATGTGATAAGGATAATAGACAAGTTAAATAATCATGCCATTGCAATAAAAAAAGGTTCAAAAGAAATAAGAAATTCCATCCAATGCAATTTCAAGATAAGCCTAGTATATTTAAAATGAAAATATTCCTAAAGTAGAAAAACTTTCTTCTAAATCAAATAAACCACTTAAATGTTTTAAATATTGATAGTTAGGACATATTAGCCCTAATTTTTTGAACAAAAAGAAGAAGCCCCTTAGTGTAGTTTGAGTCCATCACATATCAAAAGATAATTGGTATACATGGACTACTTTAGAGTTTGAAGTTGATGATGCTATCTATTTAATAGAATCCATAACTCCTAAAATCTCTAATGTTGAATTTGATATTGTTGAAGAACTTCCTCAAATTATAACTCTTCATCAAGACACCGATTCTAATTCTGAAGTCTCTTATCATTATTGTTATATGTTTACTCTAGTTACCTAAGAGGAGATTGATAAGATTACATAGGTATATTATTCTAATCCTATTCAAAAAAAATTAATGTGCTCCCATTACCAACACCTTCTAGATGTAGCTATCTAGAAGTGTGATACCCAATAAGATGATCTAGACAAATATACAAAACAATCCATCTCCCTAGATGAAACTAGGACTCCTAAGGAATTGGATTTGTTTAAAATGATAAAAAAGACCACATAAGCCCCTGAGGCATTTCCTATAGATTACCAAGAATAAATAAAAGACATATTATATGAATTGGAGGCCAATCTTAAAAGGTCATAAAGGTCATTAGGAAAGCTCAAATCCATTGCCAATAAAGATAAGCATTGTACAAGAAGAGTCACAAGAAGGATAACGAGGGAGTTCCTAGTATAATGAAGAAATATTTGTTGAAGATACATATTTATGAGGAAAAATGATGAATAGGTTTTATAACCAACATAATATAATAATCAAGGTTATGGTGAAAATTGAAGGTTATAATCTTTATGAACTAGATGCCTTAATTGATATTGGTGCAGATTTGAGTATTTGAAAAAAAAATGTAATTTCCTATTTCAAATGGGAAAAAACTCAAGATGGATTTATTACTATAAATTGTGGATTTTCATAAACTATTTTAATTACAAGGGATAATCCACTAATAATTAAAGGCCACATAGGATTGATTACTTTCAGACAATTTGATAATATAGTCATTGATGTTTTTATAGGTAGTGATTTCCTTAAAAATCATTATCCTATTAAACTTAAAGATGAGTCTATTGTTTTAACCTTGGGATCTCATAAAATAGAAATGGAAAATATTTTCAAAGCAAAAATTAGAATTTTTAAACAAAAGGATGAGTACTCACCAATACAAATCAACAAGATGACTAGAAGAATAAATGATTTTAGAATTAGAAAAACTAAGGTATTATTAGATATCTATGAGAAACTAAAAGAATATTTTGGAATGAATCCAAAATAATTTTAGGTTATTTTTAAATATTTAGTAGAATTTACACTCAAATATGAAAACTTCCATCCACATTTTAAGGCATCTATCCTTTCCTTCTCTTCAAAACAAAATAAAGAAGTAGAAGTTGAAATTTTCTAGTTGATTAATCTAAGACTTATTAGACCAAGTAAATCTGAGTGGGCTTGTCTATCCCTCTATGTTAAGAAACATAATGAAATTGTTATAGGAAAATATAGATTATTCATTGATTATACAAATATTAATGAAAAAATCATGGATATAAATCATCCAATTCATTTTAAGAATGAGCTATTAAAAAATCTTTACGATAATTGTATCTTCTCAAAGTTGGATTTTAAATTGGGTTTTTGGTAGATTGGAATTATTGAAAAAGATAGATATAAAAATGACTTTCTTGTCCTAGTCTTATAAAAACATTATGAATGGGAATTTATATTAAAAAATTCTCCATAAAAATTCTATAAAATAATGGATAGTATTTTTGGTGAATATCCATTCATTATCGTATTCATTAATGACATACTTGTTTGTAGTGGAGCCCTAAACACTTATCTGAAACATTTGAAATTTTTCCTTTATCTTTCTAAATAAAATGGTATTGTTTTTAAAAAAAAGTAAATGGTCATAGGAAATATATATATTGAGTTTTCAAGGGTCATCATTAGCAAAGGAATTATTAGACTACAAGAACATGTCTTAAAAGGTATTGTAAAATTTTCTTGACAAAATTCTAGATAAATAAAAAGTGCAAGCATTTCTTATTTCATTAAATTATTGTAATCCATTTTATGAAAACCAAGCCAAGGATAAGAGGATCCTAACTCGAATATTGAAAAAGGGTCATGTCCCCTAGATAGAAGAAATAATTGAGGTAGTTAAAAAAATTAAGCAAAAGGTCTAGACACTTCCTCTATTAAAGCTACCAGGTCAAGGTTCATTTATCTTGGAAATGGATTCAAGTAAGTATTGTATGGGTTGTGTTATTATTGAAATAGTGGGTGAAAAGGAAGAGGTTTTTGGTTATAACTATGGTATATGGAATGTTTCACAAATAAATTACCCTTCATTCAAAAAAAAGATCAAGGCAACCATGCTAGTTATTGAAAAAATTAAGTTGCATCTATTACCAAGAAATTTCATTCTTATAATGGATTTACAAGAATTTGATAACATCATCAAGAAACCACATTGGTTACAAATTAGGAATAAGTTATTGAGTAGATGGAGCATATGGTTCAGTAATTTTTCATTTAGTGTCTAGTACAAGGAAGGAAATAAAAATACTATATCCAATATCTTATCTAGGGAAGGAACTTATCCACTGATAAAATTTGTTTGGCTATTTCAAGCCACAAAAGGTAAAGGTAAAGAACATATTGAAGAAGAAAGAGGAAAGAAACTAGTCAATGAATTAGGACCACCTTGAATAGTGATAGCTTTCAGATTTCTTGATAAAATAATAAACCTTCATAGTATCATTAATTATATTTATCCCATAGAAAGAACTATCTCTATTCTCAGTATAAATAAAATCACATAGATATGGTTATCAAAAATTCCTCAAGACCCATTAAAATGGGAAACCAATTTTAGAGAAGTGGTAGATAGATTGGGGACTAATATAACCAAAAAAGTTGTTGAATTTTTGTGGCAAAAGAATGGATATAATTTCCACCATCCCTTTTTGAACTAGGGATGTATAATTAAGGAAAATACTTTTGTTCTTACCATCTTAAATTAGAAAGAGGAGAATGTTAAATCCTAAAATTAGCCTCTAGGGCACATGGATGGATTGATTTTGAAATTCTTACTCATCATTTTTCATGGTTGTATCAATATGAAAGTGTAACACATGAAAAATTGAAGCAAATGACAAGATATTTAAAATTTTTATTATTCAAATTATGTCCTTATAAATGGTTCAAAGGTCATTATCAAAACTTTATTGAGCTTATTTCCATATGTATGACATATCTTATGCTTAATATTAAGTTTATGATGTTTTACAAACATTATGAGTTTCAAGTAACCTAGTATAAAGAATGGAAACCAATTCATGGATATAGTTTTGAATTCCACCCTAATTATTTTGAATAGTTTGACTAGACACAAGATAAATAATGTATGAAGTTATTTCCAATTTTCCTAAAAAAACAAGATTAGACTAGATTCTAGATCCCCCAAATCATGTTAGTGATGAAATCGAGTATGAACCATTGCACTTTGGCCGGTACTACTCAAATGATGATGAAATAGACTATTTTGAATATGAACCATATGAAGGATAACCCTTAGATGTTGTGTCAATAGATTAATATAAGAACAATGGACTATGACATATTTCTCTACATGCCTAAATAGTTAGACATGTAATGATATTGTGACAATAAGCTGGTATCAGTTTATCATGAATTAACTACCAACATCTATCACTATTATAATAATATTTATCATGATGGCCTATATCATAATGTGATGCCTATGAAAATGGCATCTTTGATTTGTACCCACATTTATGGTTTTATAACATTCTTTATAAAAGATTATCCACTGAGCAATTGTTTTTTGGTAGACATAGCCAAGGGAATCTACTTTTTATATATTTTAGAGGATTATTATCAGGCATTTCCTTTTCCACAACAAAAGTGTGGAATATTTTTTCTTTTACCAGTAACTTTGGTTTGTAATCGGTTACCTAATTTTCCTATCTCTACTGACTCTCCTTGTTATTTAAAGAGTGCTTCAGGTCTCATTTGATCATTGAAAGATTTCAAGCCTTTAGTGTTTCAGATTCGTTAAGTCATAGGAATCTTAACCTAGGAGATTATGCTCTTCAACATTATTGAATCAAAAATTTAGAAGCTTAAGTAGGTTTTGTATAGATAGCCACTTTCAGCTCACTCTCTTATGTAAAAGGATCTATGTTATTAATAATAATTATGATATTGTATGTTATACTATTTTAATGCATGTTCATAATTTTTATGTGGTGTGAGATTATTATGGTATCGAATCCTTTCTTTTGTGTTTAAATAAGTGTGTATTATAGTATAGAGGTTCATGCTAGTCTTTGAATGTTGACTATTATAAGACATAAAGGAAGACACAATTTGCATACCATTATAATACTATAACTTCTATTTACAATATTCATAGATTTGACATCATCTGTAAGTGATTCTGATTTAGTTACTTTTTCATAGATAGATACTACACAAGTTCCTTTATCTAAATTTCTAAATTCTCTTTCACATGGCTCCACCACTTTAAATACTTTTATTTCTTCCCCATCATCAAATATTATATGATTATTACCCAAAGTTAAGGTCTCATAAGTCTACAAGTCCCATTGATTTAATTTTAATTTTCAATCTCTGTGTGCTAAATATTGTTTTCTAGTTCCTATAAAATATTTAGAATTTGGCCAAGATAAATGGTTTGATTTATTAAAACCTAAACATATTAAGAAATTTAGAAAAAAATCAACCTAAAGGATCCCAATGGCAATATATCCATATTGGTAGAATAGATTGTTCTATTATTCCTTTGTTTTGTGCTGGTCTAAATATTTCTATATTTTCTATTTTGGTCAATGCCCAAAAAAATAATCTTTAGCAATCCTTATTAAGAAATATTCTTGATAATTTATGTGACTATGTTGTATCTTGCACAACCTATCCAAACTACCACATGTATTTTAATGATCTCACTACTCCAAGTGCTTTGAAATGCAATATTCAAACTAAAAACCTGGATATGCATCCTTATTCATATCCCTTTACCATATATGCTCAGTATGTCATTTGAGAATGTACAACTCTTGTTGTACCTATAGAATACCTACACAACAATCCATTATATATTATAATAGTTTATGTGAGACTAAATCAAAAAAAGATTTTTCTTATTAAAAACTTATATGCCATCTCTTAGAATTTATTGAAATCGTACAACATTACCTAGTTTTTTAAAATAATTTATGGTTGTAATGATGAAATTTTGAACCCCTGATAGTATATATTTATTTTTATAATCAAGTTAAAACCCCACAGAGAAAATTTCCATGTTCAAATAACATATTACAGTTCATGTAAAGGTGGATTATTAAAATTACTTTGTTTATGACATTTTAGATTTATTTTTTCATGTTCTTGGCATTCCTATTACATTATATTCTAATAGTAAACTTATCTCAAAAACTTGTAATATATTGATTTCCTTCTAAAATTCACTCCACATTAATTATCAAATACCTTAATTAAATAAATCTTAGCATCTTCATGGCTAAGTCATCCAATTATATATCCATTAAATGATTATTTGAATAATTACCCACTAATTATGACATAATGCATTAATTCACATTGAAATTTATATTTATCATTTTGTTTATAATTTTTTCATAATAATACCCTTATATAATAAATTATAAAATTTAATGTGTCATTTTAATTAACTACATTCTAAGTAATTACAAGTAATTCTAAATAATATATTTGTAAATGATTTACTGATTAGTGTTATAAAAAAATTTATAGTAAAAAGTTGTAGAATAATCTTTGATGTCAATAGAAATAATAGGAAGCACACTAGCCATATCATCTATCTGTTGATTATCCTTGCAAGGTATGTGTTTAATTAAAAATGTAGGAAAGTATATCCTTATTTTTTCTTATCATTTGCTTGTATGGTATCAATTTTATTATTTTTGATAAATATCTAAAACTTGGTTAACCAAAAGTTAAAAATACCCATACACTTTAATATATTTCATTTTAAATGTATGTGGGGTACATATTCCAAGTACCAATTATTTATATTATGATATATTAATTATCCATGAAAACCCTAGATGATATGAAAATAGCATAGGTTGACCTTTAGGAATAATGAAAACTATACATGTCCCAATTCTTGTGTCACACTTGGATTCATTAAATTATATGGCCCAAATATCATCATCAATGTGATATGCAACATGATTATCATGAATATCATTTTTGATTTGTAATGTATCAACTAATGGTTTTATAGTCAGTTAATAAAAAATTACTTGTCCTTTTAAGGATTTTTGAGAAATTAAATTAAGTATTACTCTATGAGTAACATTTTCCATTTAGATATACATCCTAAAAAATATGAATATGGCATGAGATATTACCCATTTAACTATACGTTCTAAAAATTATGGGTTTGACACGCATCTCATTGTTAATGTTATTGAGTCAATTTTTTTGTGTTATGAAAAAAAGTGGCCAAAAATAAATTTTTCATAGAATTTTAAAAAATAATAATATTGGTATAGTGTATGAATGATGTAATAAATTGTACCTTATCTATTCATAAAATTGTGCCAATATATTTCTTATGAAATGATATTATAATAATCGTATGATAGCAAAGGCTTACTTGGTATTAGAGGCATGAGAATATGTTGATTAGGTAGATATTATTTTATTACATTATTTTTTAACAAATTTCATCCCATTCAAAATTGTATCTTTCTTTATTAATCATGTAGAAAGTTGAATCTTGTGTTTTAATTGAGTCACAACACATTTATAATTATTTCAATCCTTTTGGCATTGGTATTTATACAATAGTTTTGACATTATTTAGGAAAAATATATTCCCCTCTTTGGTATTACATAACCTAATATGTCTATCAAATATGCCCCAAATACATTTCTTTTGGAGTTTAAGCACACATTATATCTTCACAATAATTTGGATATATATAATAAGTATGTATCATGATCCTATAAATGTTTATATTTTACAATTAGGTAATCAATATAATCTTCCACAAGTTTATATATATAATCATGAAATATTTGCATCATATCTCTCTAATAAGTGGTCCTTACATTATTCAATATGAAGGGCATGAACAAATAAAAAAATAACCCATGTTATGTTAAATAATGTTTGTCATTGGTATTAAATATTAATTTTTATTTTATTGCATCGACAAAAATAATCCATAGATTACAACATATTTGAATCAGCTATAGAGTCTATAATCATGTTAATGTTTGGTAGTAGGAAATCATCTTTGGGGAAATAATTTTTAATTCATGGTAATGTGTAAAACATTGAATATGTCCATTAGGATTTAAAACTAGTATTATATTAGAGATGCACTTGGGATAATACATGGATCAAATACACTCAACATCCAGTTGTCTTTGAATTTCATCTTTAACCAACAAAACTACTTTTTGATGCATTTTTATTATTCTTTATATAACTAGTTGTGCATCTAGGTAAAGTATAATATTTCACATTGAAATTATAGGGTATATTCCTCACAAATTTTAGTACACCCTAAAAAATAAACCTATGTAATCATGTGAAACTTTCCTAAAACATTTTTCTTCAATATTTAATAGCTTGGTTGTTAAATTTACTAGTCTTGTATTTCTATCTATTCCATTATTAAATTTATTTATTTATTTATTTATCAAAATTGTTATATACTCCACATATAGTATAATGGGAATTGTATTGAGGTCATGTAGTTTAAAATGATTATTATAAACTTCTCTCTCTCTAAAATATGCATGTGAATTTTTTATATGAAAAAAACTATTATTATGATAAAATAGAAGGATTTCCTCATATGCCCCAAGTTTTCCATGAGAGACTCTTCATTAGAGAATTCATATAGTACCCATGTTTATTTTTAAACCTTATCATCAATGTATTCAATATTTACCATTTGTATCATCAATACTTGATGAATATTATGCATGTGCTCAATTCTTGATTTAGAGAAAGATTTATGAATAATAGATTTCCTAGTTTCACATTTCCTTATTAACTATTGAAATATGAAATCATATGGGATTACGTAGGGTTTTATGTTCATACTATCTATAGGTTCACCAATATGCTTTACCTTATTTTTAATATATGCAAACATAACAAGATGGATATTTTATGTAATTCTTAGATATATATATATATATATATATATATATATATATATATATATATATATATATATATATATATATATATATATATATATATATATATATATATATATATATATATATATATACATATATGTATATATATATATATGTGTGTATATATATATATATATATATATATGTATATATATATGTATATATATATGTATGTATATATATATGTATATATATATATATATATATATATATATATGTATATATATATATATATATGTACATATATATATATATGTATATATATATGTATATATATATATCTATATATATATATGTGTATATATATATATATATATATATGTATATATATATATATATATATGTATATATATATATATGTATATATATATGTATATGCATATATATATATATATATATGTATATATATATATATATATGGGGTCAAAATCAATTTTAAAATTATATTTGTTATAAATAGAAAATACTTAAGGGAATAAGATATAATTTATTTTTATTGTGTAGTATTGATACTTAATACAATTGTTAGAAAGGGTAAGAAATTGGGTCGATATTAACATAGATAAGGAACTAAGTCTACGGATGAAATTGAAAATATTATCTAGATTTTAGATTTTATCAAAATTAAGGTTAATGTTTGTAAATTGATGGATTGACACGAGTGTATTTTTATTATATATTTCCATTGGCCATTGTACCTAATTTTAAAGTGTATCTATGTGTGATCTTAGGGATTAGTTATGCATAAAATTCATTAAACCTATCTCCTTCTCTTTGAAACCATAGGTTCACTTTTGAAACTATGTTTTTCATATTTCATGTAGTTATCATTGTTAGGTGTATATGTGAAATGGTGCTCATTAAATGAATGTAAATTTTTATATAAGTTCAAAAAATTATAAAATTAGAATAATGACTTGGATTTAAATTCTTCATAATTAGTTAGGACATATTAATTATCAATGATTTTCTAAACTTTAAATAATATGTCAGTTCCTTTGAATGTGTACATGTGTATAGTGAACTTGATTGATAAATGCTAGATAGGGAAAGGATTATATATATTATTTATTTATATGTGAATATTTGGTTAATTTCACAAGGCACCAACATGTGAAATGTACAACTAACACAAAAGAATTATTTTAATTTTAGAATTAGTTATTGATTGGTGCAGGATGAGTCCATTAGTATGGATGACTCTAAAAATCCCAAATATTATTAGTTTAACATGTTCATCTTTAATGAAATAATACTAATATGATGATCTAGAGATAGTCTAAATATGATTTAGAATAGGTTAGACACATACGAGGGAATACTTCTAAATGATTGATAGAAAATTAGGATGTCAAACCCATGTAAAGCATCTAGGTGAGCTAAGGGTGACTAATATATATATATTTGCGTGTACATGTCATGTAAGTTAAATATAGGTGAAAATGACATTTATAATTTCCTAAGACTATATTTTATTTTCTACTACATTAACTCAACATAATTTCAATAATACATATCTTTAGAACCTAGTGTCCACTAGGCTAAAAATAGTTATTATGTTTTCAATAATAAAAAACGTTGTACAATTTTATTAAATTATAGGACACATGTTTTTAATCATTTAAATATTTAAAAAAATATACTAATTATTATATTATTCATTATAATTCAAAGAAATACTTACAATCTCATAGATATAACTAATTATAATAGTATAATCCATAAAACATCATAAATAGCAAAGTCATACCTCATCAAGAAATTAGAATCATAAATAAATTATATAAATATAAAATCAATTTATTTATAAAAATCAATTTTAAAAAAACTTAAAATCCATCCACATATATCTCATTTACTTTATATTGTCAATCACATGTCGTATGAGTCATATGAGTTTTTGAACATTAATTTTTTTTATCTCCTACGAATCATTAAAAAATTTTAAAAATTTAAATCACATTTTTTTAATATTTTGTTTTTTTAATGAGTTGTTATAGAAGGTGATTTTATTCTCCAATTCATATCCCTCCATTTGAAATCAAATCTTTCATATTGTTTTTCCTTTTAAAAATAAATGAATAAAGTAACCTATTTTATAAATACATAATTTTCTTTGATTTTTGAAAACAAAACACCATTATTTTTCCTTAATATTATAATTAGTTAAATACATAACATTTGATTTGAAATGAAGTATTCATTACAATTTTATGCCTAGAAATAATTAAGAATGTAATTAATTTTTTCACTTTAGAGTTGTACATTATTCATGATTCCTAAAACTCATTACACAGTTATTCTTCATCCATATTATCTCTAAATAATATTACATGATTCATGTAAATAATTAAATATCAGAACTAAAAAAACATAAATGATTCTTGAGACACATTTATACATTTTTATTATTACATATTATCACTCAAAATTTTCACATGATTATTGAAAAAAACATCAGTATCAATACTGCAACTTAGTGGAATTATAAATTTGGTCTCTAACAAACACTTACCATATAATGATTTTGATTTATTTACTAGAAATTAATATATATGAACCATTTTATTAGAATAATATTTTTTAAGCTTAAAAATGTTAATTTATAATATAAATATAAAATAAAAATATGAATTCAACCATTATTATTCCTTTGTATTATCACTTCACAATTTTACATGACTCAAAAATAATCAATCACCATATATTTAAATGTGTGGATATGTATTAAAAAATAGAAACTTAAAAATCATATTATAAACTATTGGGAAAAAAATCAAAAAATATATTAAAAATTGTCTGGAAAATATAATCATAAGATATTAAAATAAAACTCTTACATTTAAATGTATATAATATATTCAAATTATTATAATAAATGAAACTAAATAAATAAGATATTAAAAAGTGTTTGGAAACCAAAATAAAAAAAATGATTAAAAAATCAAATAAAAATAAAATTTGGAATGAAGACTATCATACATAAATATTGATATGGTATATAATACATATTTAAATAAAATAATATGATTAAATTTTTTTATAATAAAATAAATTTTATGAGAATCACTTCTCAATATAATATTTTTAAAATAGCAGAATTAAAAATATTTAAAAAATCATTATCAAATTATATTTTTAATTAAATTTATAATTTATAATAAAATTAAAAGAAATATTAAGGATGATAAGCTCGCATATGTTTTTAAATAAATTTAAAATTAAATTCATAATTACTAATCAAATGAATTGAAACATAGTGACCACTAGGTTCCCATATGTTATTAAAAATATCTAACTGCATTTATTTTATTAATAAGTGATTAATTATATTTTTTATTATAATAATAGAATAAAATTAGAATCATTATTTGATATAATATTCACAAATATTTAAAAAATCATTATTAAATTATATTTTCAACTAAATGTATAATTAGTTATCAAATCAATGGAAACTTAGCAACCATTAAGTATATTTTTAAAAGTTATTTTGTATATATTTTTTTCATTTTTTATATAATAAAGGAATTAACACATTTTTTGTTATAATAATTTTCAATTCATAATAAATACTAAAAAATTAAAATTCGTAAATATTATATAATTTTATTATGAAATTATGTTTACAAATAATTTAGAATTCTTTTAAAGATCAATGGAAACTTAGTAACTGATATGTTCCCATAAATTTTAAAATAAATCTTAATATAATGACCACCATGTTCCTAAATTAATTGAAACAATTAAAAATTTAACAAATATTATGTTCTCATATTTAATTTAAATCTACGGAGTACACAAATCTAACTATTTTTAAAACATCCTAAATTTTTTGAAAGAAATACAAATCTCATGATCACTAAGTTCCCATTTTTATTTCAAATTTATGAAGTATATAAACCTATAAGATTTTAAAACATTAGAGAGGATTAAATTAATGGTTATGGTTTTAAAGATAAATTAAAAAATTATATAAAGTACCATGAATGTATTTTACATAAAAAAATGTATACAAGAAAATAAGGTACTAATTACATGTTGATTGGGAAAGTAGATTATAGGGTGGCATCCATTTCTCACATTTTTTTAGGTGAAAAAATATGGGAAATTTTAGGCACAATGTGCTCAAGATATTTTATGTTGATCATATGGCATGGTGATAAATCATGGATAAAATAAAAACCATGCTTCAAAGTAATGTTACCACTATTAGGGAACAACCCATTAACAAAAGGAACTTGGATAATAGAATTTTTTCAAAAGTTTTATCTTCATTGGTCAAAAAATAAAAACTATATCAAGAGATATACCATGGGGTTTGATTATAAAAATAATTATAAAATAGATTTCAAAATCTTAATAGTTAAATAATCAATTGTTGCAAGAAAAAGGACTACAATATGGGACTAAAAATGTAGTTTATAGTGATAAAAACTATAGAACATTGTATGCTTTCCATATTGAAGAATCCAATTCTCACATACTAAACATTCCATGTTGACATAGGTGGTATATTCTAGGGAACCATCCATTTGTCACGTATATT
Source organism: Torreya grandis (assembly GCA_037957365.1). Classification (NCBI taxonomy): domain Eukaryota; kingdom Viridiplantae; phylum Streptophyta; class Pinopsida; order Cupressales; family Taxaceae; genus Torreya; species Torreya grandis. Next base: position 47,490 of record JARHVA010002450.1, read on the forward strand.
TTTTTAGCTAAGGAAATCCATGCAAAATTATAGGTATGACATGTTCAATAAGATGATATAGTGAGGAAAATAGTGAAAATTTGAAGGCATGTCATGTTGAAGCATATAATTCTCTAATCACTTTTTTAACTGATAAAATATATTTAAAATTGTAGGCACGAAGTGTTAAAGATAATGTTATATATAATTATAGGGATCTTATATTATATAGAAAGATCCAATTCCATGGGAGTTTCAATCACCAATCCTTCCTTGATTCTCAAATATAATATCATGAGTGGGAAGGAATCAAATATTTAAGAGATTAATTTATATACAATAGATGAAAAGGAAGATAGTATTCATGATACCAATTTATAAATACAGATGATGATCATGGTTTATATTTTGAGATGTTGAGAGGAAATGGGTAAGATAATATTATTTTGTGTTGTGTTAGGTTCCAATCACAGATCAAGTTTTCAATGCCTAAATATTTTTGAAACATTACTTCAACACATGGTGGGAATTTAGATTCAATATTATTCATATATGAACATGGAATTTAAAATTAGTATTCATTTTATTTATATAAATTCTAAGGGGGACAAATTTTCTATAGGTATGTTTTCACTTTGGATAGTTTATTCAAATATATGCAATGGTGAGTTATCAATATTATCTAAATTTTAGTATAAAAATACATTACATATTCATAAATCATAATGGAACATATGTTGAGTTAATAATATAGCTAGACTATTTTGTCACAAACTCCAAAATAATAGATCCAAGATGTTCCTTGACAATAAATCTATCCAATTTAGACATAGAAAACCCAAGTCAATGGAGCAATAAATATATAGAACCCTTATTGAAGAAGTATTTTTTATACCAACCATGGAAGGTCTACATTGTTTTTAAGTGAATTGTAACTAATCTTCAGAACTGGATCCCCTATTGTCCAAGTGTTTTGTGTAATTCATCCATAAAATACTTGTATTAAAGAATATGTAGTGTATACTCAATATTTCAAAATGTATAAGTAGGTTGGAAATGTAAAGAGTTAAAAAATAAAAAAAATATATATATAAGAAGGTGTTCTCAAAGGCTTGAAATCTAAAGTTTTTTATTATTAAGGCTAGAATACCATCATAAATAATATAATTTTGGACATAAATTATTTTATATAAAATATTTAAATATCAAATTCAATTGTGTATTTCATGGATGAGGGAGAGAAACTGGTACAAATTAAATTTTGCATAAGTCAATATATTATAGCAACAAAAACATAAGAAATTACCATAATTTAAGAAAGTAATATAATTTATAATAGCATATAATTTCATGTTACAATTTACATTATTTAAAAAAATAACTATATTATTGCATTGTAATTAATAAAATGATTGTTTTTATCATCTCATAAGTAATTCCAATCATAGTAACACCTAGAGGATAGTTAGGCATTCCATGTATCAAGATAAAAAAAGTTTTATTTTATTTTGTATAAATATTATATTTAAACCATTTTATAATTAATATGTTTCAAATTTATTTATTGAGTACCAAATCATGTGAGGCTTTGTTAAGTTTTTTATTATTCTTTGAATTTGAATGTTATGGTCAAAACAATAATTAGGTTATTTAATGGGGTATTACGATTACAATCAAGATCACCCTATATAAATTTATACTTATGGTATTTTAATCTTATTCTTTTGAATGGATATAATATCCTAAATTTATCAACCACCACAATATTTTTTCTAAATTTAGATCTTAATGTACTTACTATTCATGTATGCTAGATGTTTCTAATATGCTAAATTATACATAATTCATACATGTCATAAGTTATTTTAAGGGATATATCATATCTTAAAAGTGCTTCTAATGGAAGTAGAATTAGGATTAGGGTTTGAAAACCCATTTTTATACATTTAAATGATGAATTAGTTAGGGGTGATAGTGGCTGAGAAGGTAGATGGACCAGTGGAAAATGTCAGATCTAGTGGTTGTGAAGGTAAATGGTAATAAAAATCCCCTTTCTAGAGTTGAGGGACCCTACATGGAGTTTTTTACCCTTTCCCCTACTTAATAACATTTTGGGTTATTACAACCTATGTTTCTTGAGGTGAATTTTAGTGGGGAAGTGTATAAGGAAACTAAATCATTCCTAGATGTTGTAAAAAGCCCTCTTAAAAACTTCAAATGAAATCCCTTGAAAACAGCTCCTCATAATCTATCACTCAAACTATAATATGATGCCCTTAGTTTAGGCTTGGTGAACAAAGAGTATTATCTAAAAAAGGAGTCATTTGATAGTTTGAAAAATTATGGCCCAATCCTTAGGATCCAAATGACTATATCTCATTATAATGGAAACCTATTTTGAAACATAAAGTGGAAATTTATCTTTATGAAAAAAGGATTTTTCACTATTGTTTTATCCTCTCTTTAGATAAAGAATCTTATTCTTGGGCATAAATGGAGATGGAATCAACACTAGATATTTATGAAACCTTTAGATCCATATTTTAATCCCCTTATTGAAACTTTCTCCTTCAGACCTATTTGGATCTGACTCTTTCTTGTTCCCCTTCATTTTTGGGTTAAACCTTGTTTTAATACTATTGGTAACTCCATTGGGCAATTCATATAGAATGATTCAATGACTAATTCATTTTCTCATACTAATTTTACCAAAAATTTTTGTTTTCATTGACACTACACTTGATCGTCAAGCCTCTATAGATCTAATAGTAGAAGATTAAGTATGGATTTAATTTCTCGATTATGAGGGAATACCTTTTAGGTGTTCTAGGTGTTTTACTACTGGTCATTTATATTTTTATTGTCCTTCTCTTTAAAAAATAAAAGTATATTCAACTTGGTTGAAACATTCTTATTTATATCTTCTTATAGTTTGTGGTCTGAAGTATGATGTCTCATTAGATATAGAAAAAGAGACAGATATAGGATTTTTAGTTGAAAATCTTGATGTAGAGAGAGAATATAATGAAGATAATTTACATGATTATATTCCAATACATATTCAAGATGGTAATATTTAAGATATTTATTAATAAACTATAATTTTGATCACTTCATCCTCATATAAAATGAAAATAAAAAATAATATATTGGAAAATGAGGATTTTGACATGAGATTGTACAATTCTATTTAGGGTTTGGGGGAAAAAGTGTTTGGGGAATGTTATTTCTCCCAGAACTTATAAAGATGAAAAAGGATGGATCAAAGTTGAAAAAAAGAATAAAAATAGAAAAGAAGAGATCCAAGCATCCAACAAGTTACTCCACTCTAGAGAGCCCTATAGAAACCTTGTGGAAGGTGGAGGCATGGCTTGGATGACTAGAATTAAGCAGTCCTGTAGGAAGCAATTTTAGAAACATATTTATGTTGAGTAATAGTATTTATTTTTGATGCTTTAGATATGTCATTAATATATATTTTTGTTATTATTTTAAATGTTCCCTTTCATTTTGTTATGTTGTTGAGTGTATTGTAATATTTGGATATTTATGTCTTGTCCATGTTCCATTTCTAGGGTATGGGTCCCTAGTTAAAAAAAAAAAACACCCTTTACCCATAATACAAAAATAAATTAATGTAAGTTGTTTCATATTAAAAATATCATATCAAACATTTTATAGTGGAATAATAGGTATGGGAGTGATCTAGGCATCTTCATGTTGATGATGTTAGTAAGTTTAGATGATTTAAATGAGGAAATTTTTAAAGCATAGTAGAACAACCACTATTTTTAGGGTGTAAATTCCACAACCACCATATTGGTTTCATAACCACCAGTGTGTAAGTGGAAATTGTGAAACCACCTTGGTGGTTTCATCACCATACAAAATGATTAAAGTTGAATGGTTTTATATAATTCATCTTCTCAATGGTAGTTCGTTTAAGATTCTTAGAAGATGACAAAGATGAAAAAGCATAAATATAGGTCTTGGTAAGGTATAATACATAAAAAAACACGGTGAGAAGTCATGAAGTTGGAATAACATTGTAAGTTTCAAGTTTCAAGTTTGAATCTTTGTTTTTATTGTCTCATTATTTTTTAGTTGTAGATAGTGGGATTAATTATGTTTATGTATAAATAAGTGTCTAATAAGTACATAACATCATTATGAACATTTGTTGGATAGACTGGTATTGAGAATTATATCCATGAATGCCATGTTAAGAAATATTATCATAACAACATTAATAATAAACTTGTAGTTATTATGGAGACACTACGACAACATGATTTCTCCATTATTTAGGTTGACAACTTGACAATTTGTTTCATAGAGGAATTCTATTTCACATATTTGTATTTTTTTTACCTATGCTTACAGGTTATGATTTTGATGCATTTTAAAAATTTAAGATTCATGATTATAAATGTTATACTTAATTCATTATATCATGTTTAATTTTATATTCTTTTTGGATTTATATTATTGTTTTGTATTGGTGCCTTGATCAGATGTTGTTGATGCCCTATTTGGTGATTTTAGGAATGGGATGATGATCTACGCTTGAGATGGACTTTGGCAAAATGGAAAAATAACAAAGAGGTTAATGAGGGGTTAAAGATGATTCTAATAGGAAAAAATTATAATATGAGATTATATCGATCACTCATATTTCAATTTATTTCTATTATTTTAAATTTACCTCTTCCTTAGTCATGGTTATGATCGATGTTCTCATCTTTAATTATGCTTAATTTAACCTTGTTCAAGATTTAATTTATTTATATTTAATGTGATTATTATATTTCACCCCTTTTTTATTGTGTGTGACTTTATCCTTGTATTTTTTCATTAAGTAATCTTCTCAGTGTTTTTCATGTTTTATATTACCTTTATTTTGATTTTTGATGTGTGCATGGTCTAGGTCTTATGTTGGGTCTCAGTCTTGTTTAAGTGCCCAACACCATTTCTTGAGTCCTAATCCATGGTATGAATAATAATGGTGGGTGTCCATGATGATTTTATCTTATTAATTTTTTGGTATCTCTTATGGGTGATCATTATTACTAATTTGACCCCTATGTAGACTTATCTAGACCCTCCACATACACCATAATGATTTTTTTGGGGATTCTTCTAGGTTTTACACATTTTTAATATTTGTGGACATGATGGCTTGATCCTTAGGATTCCTCCAGTGAATTTTATTGGGAGAGATGTGATATGCATGGAGTTTGTGGGTGGTTTGAGGAATTGGTAGGAAGTGAGAGCCTCAAGGAAGAGGGAAGACTAACTAAATAAGGGAGTTGGGGAGCAGGACGCCCTGGATATTTTTATTTTTTGGAGAGTAGCCTAAAAATATTTACCAAAAAGTGAATTTAATTTTTGGAATCCATAAAAATATTTGATTTTGGTTACTATTGTTTGTGTTATGGAGTCATATATGGATTTACACTGCAATTTTATTGATGATGCTCCATTTTGGGATTTTGGGACCCATTAAAATATTGTTATCTGTTATTGATCTATTGATATTTTAAGTTTTCTACTTGAATTGAATGTGTCTATTGTATGCTTGACCCATGTAGGGTTTTCTACATGATGTTTTGATTTCTAGCTTTATGGAGCAAGTTATTTTTAGTGCTTCCATTTTTACCCAAAACAAGGTGATTCAAGACATAGTGAAAAATTATCATTTAGATCTTGAAAAGGGTGTTACAAGATTAAATAGTAGGAAATTATTTCTATTTACGTTTGAGTCTAATTTATTAAAACTCTACTTTTCTACTCAAAATCATTTCCCTTCATAACCCTAGATGGGAAAATTAATTTACAAGTTGGACTTTAAAACTCATAAACTCAAGTTTTAGCATGTTGTGGCTTATTTTGATGCCTCAAATTTTGTGGATATTAGGGAATAAAACCCTTGTAATACCTTACTCTATTTTCATAAGAGTTAAACCATTGAGTTATAGGTTTACTCTTGCTATATTTTATTGACAATTTATAGAAAACTATGATTTAATGAGGGTCATTGTGGGGATCCAATTTGGATATTTTATTATATTGATTTGTGATTTTATTTCACCATGGGGGATGCCATTATCTACTCTAATCTTTTAGTATTAATTATGGTTGGTTATGTGCTCCTACCATTATTACATTAGGATGAGTGAATCTCTTGATGATCAAATTCATTGTATGTAGTTATTTTTTTGTGCTTGAAATCATGGTATTAATGCTCTATGAATTCATTGAGAGATGTATTCAGTTATTAAATGTTTGGGTTTTAATTATTTGTGAGATTAGTTACTTAGATATATCTCATTTTCTGTAAAACTCTAAAATCTATCTCGATTGTCTTTAAACGAAGTCTTCCATTGGATGTATATGGGGATATGGAGGACTCTATTAATTGATTTTATTTACTCAGTTATATTTTTGTTATTTTAATAACATTTTTAGTTATTAGAGAGGTCCTTTGGGTATCCAAAAAATACTCAAACTAGAATGAGTATTATTATTTTGATTCATATACATTGATTCAATATTAATTGGTCTCAATGAAATCAAAATAAATACCAAGGGTTCCTCTAAATTCAACATGATTTATTTTGGGATAACTTATTTTTGGTTTCCTAGTCATCTTGGGTGCTCATTGAAAATTTCCCCTTTTTGGGTGTTCATTTCATGTTATTTATTGTTTCTTTCTTGGATTTCATTGTTGGTTTGGTTGCCTATTATTTTATTTTAGACTAATAGATTTAAATCTTTAATGCATGCTCTAAATCTCTTTACCGGCCTTGTTGCCTAATTTCACTACACAATTGATGGTTTGGGTAGTTAGGCCCACTATATAGTTGGGATAATTAGGTTGGAGAGGTGGGGCTTGTGTTCTTATGATTGTATTACTTCCTATCCCCCACTAAAATGATTATATTAGTAAATTTATTATTTCTATAGAATGTTGTAAAATTGCTTATTGGGTGATCTCTTAGAGTTTTAGTTGCAATAGATGTTAAGGTATTTGATCCTTATTATGTATTTCAAAATATTGGGCCAGATCAGGGACATATGGAAGGAAATACTAAAGGTAAAGGTTTATTCATTTCCTATAAAAACATGTTTTGTTGCATACTAAACCTTAATTGAAATAATGATCTTACTTGCAAGGCAATACAAATTTTACACAATTATTGCATGCATTGTGAAAAGAGGAAGTTGTATGTATCTGATTAGTTTATTATTTTCATTTTTATGATGTTGATACATTATTTCTTCTTATATCTTTATTTGTTAAAAATCCTACAAGAGTGGTACTCAGCCATTTCTAGGATTGGTATCTTCATTAAATAGCTAGTAGTTATTGTTACTGCTTAATTACCATATTTTGGGTGTTTTATTTCCTAAAGTGTTGAATTATAGATAATTTATTGATATTAAATTTAACACCACCTCTTGAATTGGATCCTACACATCTTGTAAGTGTATTATTATTCTTTATAACTTTGACAAATGAAAGGAAATTGATAAGGATAAAATTAAATCTTATGGCTAAAATTTCATATACATTTTATTGCATAAATAAATTATGTGTATATAGTTACATATATACTTTTAAGGTTATTATACTCTATTAATAAGCCTTGAGTATGATTGGAATTTCTTATTTTATTAAATTTGGGCAAACTAATGGAATTCAATGTATGTTGTAATTAGACATACCTTTTAAAATGGAATTCAAAACTATTCTCTTACTCTAGGTAAAATCATACTTATTTCAAGTGTTGGGTTGTTCCCTTATAATATTGGCATAAAATAATGAATTTGAAAACAAAATTTAAGTATTAAATTTTTGAGTAAATAGAGATAAAAATTAAACTCAGATTGAAAGTTGTTATTTTTAGTAATGGTGAGTGTAAATTCTTATTATTAGGATTGGATTAACGTAATATAATATGTGACTTTTGATAACTAAATTAAGTTATATATTTGATCCATGTCATTATTTTGGTTAATAATTATATACCTTCAACTATTTTTTTGTTTATACCAATATTAGCTATATGATTCATCATCTTGTTGACATTTATAGCAAGAAAATTAATGTTTTTCTATTTTATATTAATTAATTTATTCTTGCACATATTTTATTACATCAATAAATTTAATATATATATAGTTAATTTTATGAAATCTTAGTTATTTAAATGTATTACTATAAGATGGAAATTAAATTGAAGCTTATGTTTTACATAGGTGAAACTTTTTAAAATTGTTGTTTGTGCGAATTAGATAAATCTTTTTAGGGACTACATTCAAGTTTATTACATTTTTCCAATAAAATATAAATAGTTTATAATTTATAAATTGGTCACTATAATTATTTCCCAATACCTATCTAGACATATTTAATAGTTCCATTTAGTATTGGAAATTGGGGTTGGTTTGTAATGGTATTTTCATAACCTATGAGTCCATGTATAATGGTTGTCTAGTAAGACCCTTAATTGTTGAAGAAACATCTTGGTTAGACATTGGAATATTATGTTATTTTTATACCTTTAAATTTAGACTAAAATGAATTAATTTTTTTTTTTGTTATTATATTTAATTAAGTGTTAAAAATTCTAACTACATTTAGTGATAGTTGAAAGTATAAGTTGTTATGTAATTCCTTTCTTTGAAGATGCAAGTTATGCTTTCTTAAGGCTGTAAGGAATTATTTCCACTCTAAAAAATATGAGGATGATTGTATTTTAGGGGAGGATAAAAATGTCTTATCTTTCATCCATATATGGCTGATAATATTTAATCATGTAAGTACTAATTGGGTTATATACTAGCATTTACTTTATTAATGGAATAAAAAGGCATGCGTCATTTTACTCCTCCCTATACAACTATTGTATTTAGATTTATTAATGAAAATATTTTAATCATAGATGAATAAATTCATTATATGGTAATGGGAATAAAACTATTGAATGAACTCATGACTGGCCATATATACGAGGACCAACTAGTGACTAGATGGAGATTATTAATGTTTGAGGTTAGTTTTATACCCGATGATTAAGCTTGTTTTTATTATTGTTTGGTATTTGGAAATTTGATATAATGCATAAAAATAAAGTTAGAGAGAAGGATATAAGTTCTCAACACATATTATTTTTATAACTACCTTTGTTAACTGTGGAATTCCTTTTCTTATTTTATCAAAAATTTGATTTCTTTCATGATTGAGAATTAAGACCTAATGATGGATGGTCATCGATGTTGTGATTGATAATTTTTGAATTATCCTTTATATTATTAATTATAAATCATGATTATTTATGTCTTGTAATGGATTAATGAAAAAAATTCATATGGCTATGGATTAAATAGTATACATATTATTATTGAATGATAAGATTAAATTGTATCCTTATATTGGCCATTGATCACTCAATGATCTATTAATTATCTATTAAGGTTTAGTCATAAAATATAAATTTGGATTCCATGTTCTAATAATCCTCTATTTCCACCATTAATGTTAGATTATCCATTTAGAAATGGTTTCTATGTCATTATCTCATCTTGAATTGGAAGGGATGATGTTATGTGTGGATATGAGTTATGGGTTACCTGTAATTGAAATATAACCATCATAAATAGCTTTCACAAGGTTAAATGGTGACATAATAACTAAATTATAATTTATTACTAAGAAAGAGATTCTTAACCAAGGTTATAAGCCACTAAATAGTCTTATTAGGAAGATGCATGTCATGTAAAAATATCAAAATCTATGTGTACTTGCACATTGGTACACCCAAAACTGTATACCTCCATTAGGCATCATACTTCCTCATAGAATATTTTAAAGTTATTTAACCTTTGATAAGCATTATCAGTTGACATAATGTATTACATTTTTAAAAATCTATCATTACATGTTTGTACAAGATGTTGTTTCACATCATCAATTTGTTAAATGGGCCCAACATGCAGTACTTTTGAGATTGTAATTTAGTGATTCCTAAATTTTTTTGGGGGGATTATTCCATCTAGCATAAAATATTGTTATCTATTTATATTATATATAAAATTAATATTTCACTCTTATAAATTAAGATAAGCATTACTTTTATTTACAACCAGACCATGTTGTTCTTACCAATGGATTTTTCCAAACTGTAGATCTAAGAATTTTGTGATAAGATTTTTTTTATAACATGGAACTAATGAGTTGTTTATTTTAAATAGGGATATGATATGATTTTTTTAGGCACTTATATTCTTAAACTAAAAAATGCATTGCATTATTCTATAGTATTGAGGTGTTGGAAATTCTTACATCCTCTTAGAATTAATATGTGTAGAAATATACAAATTTTAGAAGTCACACTATGATACCTATCCATAGCTTTCTTCGGTCAAATATTCCCAAAATGAATTATGTTAGGGAAAGTGCCATAGGTTGAATATTGACTTGTATAGGTGAGTCAATGGGAAACTGGTGATAATCATTTCTCTATTAGAAGTAAGGAAATGATGTTTGATATCTATTATTTACATGTATTACTAATTCATTAGTAAATGCTTAGGACATTATGACATTGGGGATAACAAGGGTTTGGATTTAAATTAGAGGGGAAAATAAGGTAAGAGTATCTATTTTACTTAGGTAAATTAGAAAATCTTGGGATCTCCACTTATGAAACAACATTTTTAGTTGAATTAGAGTTTGATCTTATCATAGGCATTAGCCTTTTGGAGTTTAATAGAGAAGCATGTTGTTTTATAACTCTAAAAAGTGGATAAAATTAGTAATTCATATTTTAAATAGGATCTATTGGTGAAATTTTTCATATTCACCCTGAGCCTTGGATAATTTCACCCTTTCCTAAAACTATGTTGTATCAAATGAGTAGCATTGGTCAACCATTGACTTATTGGTAACCATTTTGGATGCATGGATATGGAATGATGGGATTTGTTTAAATTCAAACTTTATTGAGAAAGGTTACACATGAGATCCATATATCATAGCATGTTGTGTCAGATAATGGTTCTGAATAACCATCATAAAATTTAGAAAATGTTGGTGCTTATTGCATCCAACCTTCATAATGCCTAGTGTAGGCAAAAGTCTAGTGATACCTTAGTAGGTTATGATGAGGTTGGTGATGTTATAATTATTTTATGAAAACCATAAGTAACATGTTAGTAGGTTATTAGTCAAAAATACATGTTAATGTGGTATTGTCACATTTGATGTACTTAATAATAGGTTCTAGAAACCATGATGGAATGTGCATAAATTTTATTATCATTAGCATCCATGTTTCAATTATAAAACTTAGGAAAATAGGACTAATTCCATATATGTTGGTGTTTCACATACATTTTACTTTATTTCTTTATGAAAAAAGTTGTAAAACTTAAAATAAGGGTGAGGTTAGTAGAACCTAGATTTGGTTTGTGCTCCATGATCCAGACAGTTGTAGATAATCCTCTTTATCCGAGGAGAAATGACATATTGATAAGATAATTTTAAAATAAATGATTGATTAGTTAGGTAGTTGGGTGGATTGCCTAGTGTGACCTAGATCTAAAAAATACATGATTCTTAGGAGGCTGTCAATCCATGTTTTTAAATAATTAAATCCTAAAATATAAATTACTTGCATAAATAATAGAGGATACTAAAATGAAATACAAGTAGTGTTTGATAAGAAGATAGATGAATTTGACTAATCATAGTAATAAATAGATTGATATTAATTCTAAATGAATTAGACATGGTTCAAAAAATATTGTGATACTCTATGATCAAGAAGAAAATCAGAAAGTGGGATTTGATTAGGGTCTAATAGGTCAAATAAAATATCAATTCGAATTATCACATAGAGACCATCAGTGATTGAGGTGACCATAAATGATTGGGTATCCATAAAAAATTATAGATAGACCATCAATGATTAGGGTGACCTTTATCAGTTACTATGGGTTTTAGTCTAGGTAAAGGTAGGTCTAGTTGGGAAGGTTGCTAAGTGATTCTAGGAAGTGGGTTTAGGTTGGAGGATAGTTGTGAGATAGAAACAAAGTAACTAATTACTAAAAATGATACTTATCTTTCTTATTAATGATCTAAATAATTTTGAGGTGTGTGTCTAGAAAAACTTTTTGGTGGATCCTAGAGTAATTTTAGTAGAGTAATGGTACCTTGGATATTGATTGATGAGTAACAACACTTCAGATCTCTATCACACCCATTAGAATTTTTATTGGTATTTTTAAAAGAAGACTTGCAAAAGAAGTTCTAATATAAAAATCTCTATTAATTATTGATGATTTCTAAAGATTGATTTCCACTCCATTTTCACCTCTTCTTCCACTCTTTTTATAGAAGGAAGGGAGAGGTGCAACAATAAGTTCAAACACAATGTTAATAGACCATATAATTATAGTCTTAACATGCATAATTATGTGAGTGGCTAAGAATAAAAAATTAAGGTGGAGTTGAGCTAGAGTTAACCCTTAAGGTGGTTCAAGGCTAACCATCAATTGTTGGGTCTAACCATTGATGGTTACTAGTTAACCATCAATGATTGATAGGTAAAAGGTAAAATGGTCAAAGATAGTCATTTTGACTTAGGTTTAGTGGTTGGGGGTTATTAAGTGGTTATAAGGGGTTCCAAGGGTGTCATATGGGTTAGTTTGACATCTAGAACCATCATGTATGGCTTTTTAGTGTCTAAATTATGCCCCCTTTTGTTATGTAGTTTGTATAAGCAAGATGCAAAATAAAAATGGAAAGTTAGTCAAAGTTTTGGTTGCCTTGAGTATGGGAGGAGGTGTTCTCCATCAAATTGAGATTCGATGAGGTAAAACATATTTGGGTGTAGGTTTAAAAAGTAGTTGAGTGGGTGATAATATTTTTTGGATTGGGCATTGAGGTACAAATGCCTATACGAAATGAAACTAAATGCGATATCACATATCACATATTGATTAGGTTACCATGGTTTAAATAGTAGGTGAAATAGGTTGTGCTAGAAAGATAAGTGAGAAGCAGACCAAGTGATTGCATTTAGGTGTATCGGTTAGGTTGTACTCATAAACACAAGTTTCTTAGGTAAGGTCAATGTATTCACAAATATCTAAGGTAGAAGTTGCTCCTAAGAAGACACAAATTAGTTAACATGCATGATTAACATGAGTTCAAGTTATACAAGATGGAAATAGTCAGTACGATCAAAATGATCAATGTAAGATCATCACAAAACATGAATTAGTTGGGCTAAAATGGCTAGTGGTGAGGTTGATATGGTGTGGTAGTGGTTACTAGAGAATGGGTACTCTAAAGGTATGAGTTTGGTAATGTGAAGTGTTAAAGTTAGGTTGGAAAATTTTAAGGGTGTTGACCATTAACGATTAGGCTCAAACACTGATAGTCGTATGTCATCACTAAAAGGGTGATGGTAAAAATTACCATTGAGGGTTTGATTTGTTCATTTGAACATTTAACCTTCATTGATTTCACCTTGGCTTAAGTGAGACAAATGATGATGGTTTGGCTAGTTGAGTGATTTGATTGAGGTGAGTCACTAAGGTTTTAGTGAGGTTGATCAAATATGTAGAGGGGAGGTGGTAGAGCATGAGGCACAATAGTAGTTCTAAGGGCACGTCCAAGTCATTGATCATGAAATGAGGTAAGGGGTGTTTTAAGTTTAGTAATTTATGGTAGTTTTTTATGTTGAATTTTTTAGTTATAGCTATGGGTTGGATGTTGTGGTGTATATGTAAACCTATGGTTTTAGGTTTTATTTTGTTATTTTGTATACTTTTATGGGTAATGAATTGAGGTGAGTGGGTGGGAGTTTGTTTTGAGTTATTTCAAAGGGTAGCTAGGATAAATATAGTTAAAATTTATTAGTTGTTAGTTCTATTTTTTAGTATTTTTTTAAATCCCTAAGGCTTGGGGATCATTAATGGTCACTACACAATGATCATTGATAGTCATTATCAACCAATAATGGTTAATAAGCAACCACCCAATGGTCACTGTGGTGACCATCAGTGGTTGAATACCTAACCATCAGTGGTTGATGGTTGATTAGTGATGGTTCTAAAAGGAAATGTCATCAATTTCCCTTTGACCATCACTGGCTATGAAGAGGTTAGAAATGGAGTAAGTTAATCTAGAAGGTTTTAATGATAGGGTAGAGCTATGGTTAAAGGTTTAGGGGAAAGGTTAGGGTAAAGGATTATGTGAGTGGGTAAGGTTTGTGGATTGTGATTTAGGTTAGGGTTATGGTTGGTGATTTAGGTTAGGGTTAGTAGGTTGGGGTAAGAGTTTGGTTGAATGTTGTGGGTAGTGGTTAAAGGTAGTAGTTTATGATTTATGGTTGGGGTGAAGGGTTTAGGGTTAGTAATTAAGGGGTAATGGGTAATGTTTTGGTAGAAGGTTTCAATGATATGTAAAGATATGGTTAAAGGTAAATGTGGTGGTTAAGATAAGATAGGTTAAGTATGTAGGGTAAGGGTAGTGGTTAAATATCATTAGGGTAAGTCTTTGTTATGTGTTGGAATAGGAATAGTTATTGAGATGAGTAGGTTAAACTGGAATGTAGTAGGATGAATAAAGGGGTTAGGGTCATGAGTGGGGTAAATAGGTAACATTTAGAGGCAAAGTTTACTAGATTATGTGAACTAAATTAGTTTTATTATACCTTAAAGGCATGGGAGGAGATACAAATGAGGGACCAGGTGTCTTAGATACTTGACAAGGTATAGTGAGGGATGAAAAATACCAATTGAGATCATATAATAGATGTGGGCCTTGGAGGAATGAGGTAATAATAACACAAAAACTCAAGATGTGGCGATGTTAGTGGCTCTCATCAAGAGATCGGATCTTGCCACTTACACATTCTTGCTTCTAATAGGTGAGATAACCATTTTACCTAAGGACATCCATATGATCATATGGATACCCATATAGGGTGAGCTAATCTACCATATTAATAGTGATGATCAAGATGGGTAGATGGATCAATTTTATAAAGAGAACCTCAAGTTTTTGAGGTGGCATTCTAGGGGTTTCCACTACATACCAATGTATCATAGGGATATATATGCAAGGTAACTACTCACTATGATGATGATAGTTGTGAAATGTTATCCTTTACCCTATTCTAGTAGTAGGAGATTCCCTTACTTATTATTGGGGGTGATTATTGATATGTGGTTGGGTCATACAATGTTTGTGTGGGATCCTATGTTATTATTTTAGATTTATCAAGAGCTTTGGGGCTTTTATAACCATAGGAGATACAAGATCAATGTAGGTTTTGTTCTAAATTATTGGGCCTATGAACATATCCGAGTACTGAGACCTAGAAGACTACCATGGGATGGTTTTGTTTAGATGGATTTCATAGCTAGATACATCTGATGGAGAGGTGATTATGCCCTCACAGGACTAGGAGGAGGAGGCAAAGATCTTGAATAGTATAGAGACCGATTGGATGCCCTATTTATGGGAGATGTTATTTGGTGACCATATGTCATTCTAATCATGGGTGAGTTACACTCAACACATAATATCAATACATAGGTGTAGATGGATATTCAAGAGGCACAATCATGAGATTGAGCTCATCCTATTTGACAAGGTGAGGAGGCAATTTGGTCTTTATAACATATTCCCAAAGATTTCCTTAGATACAGGAGGGAGGCTTCAAAGTTTCCCTTGCCTACTCTAGAGCTAGTTGAGGTATTTATTAATCATGAGGAATTTATAGCTAGGGTTGAGATTCATGACACAAGTGTTATAGATCAATACCTTACATGGTTCTAGGATCACTATGATGCAATTGTTTTCAAAAGAGATTATTGGGGCTACCAAGACATGGATGTGGATGTAGGGGGAGGGGAGATAAGAAGGGAGGGGGTGGTCTAGATATATAGGCACTGATCACTAAGAGGGACTAGGAATGAGAGGTACTAGCCATAGCTTAGTCATCTTTGGTAGTAGCTACCTAGGAGAGGGATGTTACATAGGGTTAGGTGGCTAGTCTTACAAGAGAGAGAGAGAGATCAAGCTAGAATGTAGATATCATGGTTATGTAGGAGAGAGATTCTCTCTAGTAGGTAGGAGGAGGAGTACCAATAGTTATAGTACCACTAAGGACTATCTTTATGGTAATGTATGTAGTAACTATGGAAGAATTCTAGTACTATGACGCCTTGGTTTTTAGGCATCTACTAGATGCACCCTGATGGGGTGAGTGTAGATTTGGAATCACTAGAGGTTCTACCACTATGATACTAGGTTAGTGGACCACTTTTGTAGGTGGATAAGTAGGTGTCAAAGGGTAACCTCTAGGAGGAAGTGATGCTCTATGGGCCTAGACTATTATGAGACATTAAAATTTTGATGTATCATATGAATTTGATACCATCCTAGGATATGATGTATCAAGATGTATACATATATTGAGAGATATATACATATTTATATATACAATTATCATTTTTATTAAGATCTCATGATTTATAGATATGATCCCTATTTATGGTTTATGCTTCATGGTTAAGATGTTCATGCTACTTATTTATGATTTGATCTAATGGTGATATGATTATGTTCATGATGCTTTATGTAGACTCACCTAGCTAGGCATGTGATGATATGATTCTTTAATTTATGTTCATGATGGTGTTGATATTGATAAATGTTGTTTATGTGATTATGATTTGATGGTTATAGTTGATGATCCTGATATGATTATGTAATGATAATGTAATGTTGTTTATGATTAGGATGGTGTAATGATGGTTATGAAATCATGGTTGTAGTTGATGGTGATGTTTATGGATGTGATCATTTAATTTATGTTTATAATGATTATGTTTATGATATTAATTATGGTTATGGTTATGGATATTGGTGATGATGACTATCATGTTGTGTATGGTTGGAGATGGTTATGATGTTTGTGATTATCATGGTTATGGATGACATGATTATGGTTATGTTGTAAATTAGTGAGTCTATACTTCCTTGTCATGTCATGGATAACATATGTGAATGTATCAACTAGTATGGGAGAATAAAAAGAAGGCATGATGCTTCTTCTTTTATAAGGACTTAAAAACTAAAGTTGCATTGGCTTATAAACATAATCCCTTTGAATGATTCACATTAGCATTTGTTATTTGGTAAAAAAGGTGTCTTGATCACATAATGTCAAGTAAGCTCACAATCCCATGCTTGTAGTGTATAAATGGGAGATGGATGAATATGGAACCTTCTTGCAAGACTAGCATTCCTCTTTTGGAGGTTACCAAAGAGCTAGTATAAACATGTCCATGTTATATAAGGTATAGACTAATCGATATGAGAAGTCTACTTAGGAAAGTTGATTATAGCTTCCAAATTATTTTACTTTTTCTAATTTAATAATGGGTCTCTTAATATTATGTTATTGCTTGGAAGGATAGGGGAAGTTGATCGATGTGGGAAGATTTCATTAAATTACTATGATTTGACCAATGCTTTACTCAAGCATCCTTTGAGGGAATGGTCTAAGTTTGTGAGCTCCATTTAAGGATTTTGATAACTATCCTTCAAGGTAGTAGTATACCTTATATTGAGTAATTTTGATATGTTTTGGTAGCTATCCTTCAAAGGATTAGTCCATGAATGATTTATTTCGATAATTTTTTTTAATTTAGTATTGATTTGTGATTTTGATGATATAGACATTCTCATATAAGCTTAGAGTTTCACCTTTATGAAGGCAAAACTAGAATACCAAAAGATGGATCATATGTAAAAGAGATTTAAGGGACAACAAACGTGGGAATCCATCCTATAAAATGGATGAATAGTATCATGAGAATCATATCATGGGTAGAGTCATGGTACACATGTTTAAGATTAGGCTATGATTATGATGGGTAATCACATGATTCATCTTTAATCAGTTGTCCTCAAAATAAGGAGATGAATGTTGGTAAAGATAAGGAATGAGATTAAGTTAAAATAATATGAGTATGATCCTATTAAATAAAATAAATGTTGTAGATATGAAGCATTGAGGGGCTCAGGTTCTAGTTTCTATTTAGGAGAAGATAATTGGTAAGCTCCCAATCCATAATTATCTGTTATGATATAAGGTCTGAGCTAATTGAAAGCAAACTTTTCCCACTTATTTTTCTTCATATTGGTTACAAGTTGATTTTCCTTTAGGATAAGGTCTATAATGTTAAACTATTGTACTTTAAGGAGTCTATTATAATCACAATTGAATCACTCTTGATAGACACAAAAATAGGTGAGTGTAGTTAAATAACATTCTTCAAGTAGCTCAAGTTGGGCTACACATTCTTGATGATAATTGTTCTCATAAATGATATCTTGTAGGGATATGTGAATATATGGAATTTGGACTTTGAGATGCAAGATAGAATCTACTCCAAACACAAGAGAGAAAGGGGTATCACTTGTAGGGGTTCAAATGCTAGTATGATATGCCTATAATTCAAAATGGATGTGTAAATGTCAATCTAAACCAAATGCATTAACCATTTTAGTTAAAATATTGTTGAGAGTTTTGTTAGAGGGTTTCACTTATCCATTAGCTTATATATGATAGGGTGATGATAAAATCAACTTAATATTGAATGCATCATAAAGAGCTTGGATTTTTTTTAAAGATTGTCCATTATTGGTGATAATTTCATGAAGGACATTGAAATGATAGATGATGTGATGGTTAAATAAGTTGAGAATATTTTTGTATTTTATTATGATGAGAGAAATAAACTTTTCCCATTTGGTGAATTATTATATTTTAAAGGATGATATAATGATGTCATTATGAAGAATGAGGGTTAATTTCACCTATAAGATCTAAACACCATTAAGAAAATGGATATATATCCTTGGATACTTGGAGACTATGGATAGGTGCATGATGTAACTTGGCATGTTATTGACATTTGAAAAAAAAAATCACATAATCATAGTAATCTTGGTTAAGTTTTGGCCAATAATATCCAAGGTGAAGGATGTGTTTAGCGATGACTAGACCACTAAAGTGTCCCCCACAAATCATATCATGCATTTCTTTGATAGCATGGAAGGCTTCATGACTATGTAGGCAAAAAAAGAGGAGACCATAAAAGACATGTTTATAAAGAATTCTTACTAGTATGGTATAACATGAGGTGTTATGAATAAACAATCTTTGAAAATTCCTAGAAAGGGTGTAAGGGATAATGGAAAGGTTGATATAGTCAAAGGTCTACTGATACCAAAGGTTGGGTTGGGTTTCCTCCACATTAAAGATGATACAAGAATTTGATTTAACATAAGTGGTTTGGGTAATTTTATGGATAATGATAGATATCTTAGAGTTATATGGTGTGGACATGATATGGGATGCGAGAGAAGTCATTGTATCAATAAATTTGTTTATAGATCATTGATTAGTTTTGATGCAATAATATTCTAATGATGCTAAGAGTACATTAGCTAATTGTTTTTACTATTTCAAAACATCATTATTTCTTTAGTAAAATCCATTGATTTGATTGACCATAAGTTGAGAGTCACCAATAATGTTGATCATTTTGATTCCCAAGGATAATGTAGTTTGGAGACCTATCACTAGGGATTTATACTTAGCCATATTATTAGTACATTTGAAATCCATCTTGAATTATAAAGGATGAGTTTCACCATGAAGGGGGACAAGGATGATGCTAGTTCCCCCACTACATTGACACTTTGATCCATCAAAGAACATAGTCACTTGATAGGTGAAGTTTGCTTGAGAAGGGGTCCTAATGGACTCATATGGAAACTCAAGGGGAGGTGGATGGTTGTTTGCTAATGGTGCTTTGGACAATTAGTCAGTAATGAATTACCCTTTAATTTAATTTTTCTTAAGGAACTCAAGGTCAAAATTAGCCAAAAACATGAACCTCTTAGCCATATGCTAGTTTTTGTATGGCTTAGAGTTCATATACTTGAGTGGGTTAGTATTGGTTATGACATAGGTCTTGTGGTTAAGAAGGTAATGGAAAAGCTTGGTGCCCACAAATACTAAGGTAACTTAGACTTTTTTTATATGTGTGTATTGAGTCTCATATTCTATAAGCATATTGTTAATGTAGTAGATGGTTTGCTCTTTATGATGTTCATCTTGATGAGCCAACATTACCCCTAAGGACTAGTCGATGGCATAAGTATAAAGGTGAAATGGTTGATCTTCCTTGGGAGGAATGAAGATGGGTGGAGATAGGATGTACTATTTAAGTGAATCAAAGGCCTTTTAATAGTCATTATTCAACTTAAAATATACATCCTTCTTAAGAAGGTGGAAAGGTTGGCATTGATCTAAGAGCTGAGAGATAATTTGACAAATTGATTAGAGCTTCCCCAATAAGCTATGGATTTATTTGAGGTAGGTTAGAGGTGGCATGTCATGTATATCTTTGATTTTGGAAAGATTGAATTTAACTCCCCAAAGGGAGATGATGAAGCCAAGGAGTTTTCCTGATAAAACCCCAAAAATACACTTCTTAGGGTTAAGGTAGACATGGTAATAGATGAGTCATTCAAAGATAATCTTAAGAACAACTAAATGATCTTTACAAAATTTGGATTTCCAAAGACGTTTATTAGCATAGTTTTTTATGATTTTATGAATAAGGTCATGGAGGATGTAGGTCATAGTGCATTGGTAGTTTATACCAATATTTTTTAGTTTGAAAGGTATGAACCTATAGAAAAGGGTTCCCCATGACGTGATAAAGGTAGTTTTGTGTTAATATTTTGGGATAATTAAGATCTGATTATAGCCTAAAAACCCATTCATGAGAGATAACATCTCATGCCTAGTTGTGAGATCAACTAGTTGGTCAATGTTTGGCAAAGGAAAATCATCTTTTGGGCAAGCAAGGTTAATGTTATGAAAGTATACATGAATGCAAAGTCCCTCTATGGATTTGTTAATAGGTATTACATTGTATACCCATTGGGGATAATTAATGGGTTGGATGAAATTGATAGATAGGAGATGTTGAAGATTTTATTTG
Organism: Torreya grandis; assembly: GCA_037957365.1. Taxonomy (NCBI): domain Eukaryota; kingdom Viridiplantae; phylum Streptophyta; class Pinopsida; order Cupressales; family Taxaceae; genus Torreya; species Torreya grandis. The sequence continues at coordinate 68,580 of JARHVA010002450.1, forward strand.
ATGAGAAGGGCTATGCAAGGGTACATTCATTGAAGTTTTTACATAACTAGCTTGGCACTGTGGTTGGTGACTATATTGTGGGTAGTGATGGAGGGTTAAATTCCTATAATTTCACTATAATACCAAAAAAATGATATGTTTTAGTCTTTTAGGAAGGATTATAAATCTTGAAGCTCCTTGGAATTTAGCGATTGGCTAATTTTGACAATACATGAGTTATCTGGAGTACCCAAATTAATATCCATTGTGGATTTATTCAACATGGTTAAAGTATAAGGTGGAATATATTTGTGGATAGAAGACCCTTCTACACTAAGATAAGTAAGAATAGAATCATCATCCTGACACTGAATAGTATTAATGGTAGTAGAGTCATCTCCTACCATGTCATGATGAGTCAAAGGAATGGTTATGGTTGCCCCATCATTTTAATAAATTAGGGGTCTAAGGATGATCATGTTAATGGAAAAATTTTTATGGGGGATGATGTTATAATCCTTATTTTTTTATAGAGAATGGGTTCGTGAGGAAGGGATGTCTTCCTCAAAAATAGTGACAGGAGGTGGGTTAGTTTGATTTTTAGGTGGTGAAAAATTGAAGCCATGTTTTTTGTGAGGTTCCTAGGTCTTGATTAGAAGTAACTCATGAAACCCATGTTCATAAAGACCTAGGACAAATCCTTTCCAAGCACACTATAAAGATATGTCTTGACAAACTCTAGTTTATCCATATAGGAGAAACTAGAAGTGAATGGTCTGGGTGAAAAAGAGGTGGAAGAAGTGTCAAGGGGTTTACCAAGTCCCCCATAGATGAAATTAGTTTGGAAAGTTGAGGGCTTGAAAGGAGTAATGGTTCCAATATTAGGATTATAACTAGGTTTTTGGACAAGATTATTGTACTCTTGAGGAGTAGGAAAAGTATCTAGTGTCAAAAGTGATATTCCCCTAACAAAAGACACTAGAAGGTTGATTTTAAAGGGTCCATTATGGGGAATTGGGTGGAAGGGATGGATGATATTGTGGATGCTTCATTAGTATAATAATATAAGGCTTCATATTTTACTAATGGAGGCTCATTGGATGGAGTAGGGAAAACATCATCAAATTGGTACATCATGTTGCATGATGTAAAAGGACTCAGGTCAGCTTGTAAGGTAACAACTTTGCCCTTCTTGTTCAAATTTGATGCATCAATATAGGGTGGATGAAATAGAACCCATGGAATGAATCCTCCTAAAAAAATTTTGTACTAAAACTCACATTATACTACATATAATATCCTACAAAGCATGTGGGGTCATAGGCAAATGTGAAGGACAATATTTCCTAAAGTTGTGGCTATGGTATCATTGAATGACCAGAGCACTACAAATTTTTTTGACATAATGTTCTCAAATATTTTGGGTTTGTTATATGTGTGGTTGTATATAATGTTGATGTTATCTCCCCATCAATCATAACCCTCTTGATATGGGTTTGGTTGATGTACATGGTAATGAAGAGGGGATGATTTGGATCATCTATATGGATGGAGTGTATTTATAAATATTTGAAGGTAATAAGGTTGGATTATTGAAGAGCTCTAACAAAGTTTGTTAGAGGTTGTGGGTTTTCTAGTTAGACCTCTATGCATTTCAAAGATTTTATCATTTCTTGGTAGTGGTGGGGAGAGGTAGTGATTAATTTATACAAACTCATATTCATTGGTGTTTGGTGAAGTTATTTCAAAGCTATTCATTATATATATTCTGATGGGTTGGATTGAGAGGGACCCAAGATGGAAACCTTGGGTTTGGTTGAAGCTAAAGTTGTTTGGTTTTGGTTAGGTGATTTAGTGGTAGAAGAGGGATATGTCTATGGAATGTGAACCTTTTCCTTTTCCTTATACTTCGATTGAGCCTATTATTGTGTGACCACATGGAAGGTACGGATTTGGGGAAGATGCAAGATAAAAGAGTGTTTTGGTTCCACTTCACTCATAGATGAGAATGGAGGAGTAGGTAAGAATTGGTTATTAGCTCTTGGTTCTTGGGTCAGTGGTGGGCTTGTAGGAGGCTCATCTAATAATAATTCATCTTCATGATATAGATGATGAGTTAATACTTGGATAACTTTACATTTATCTATATCATCCCCAGATGTCCTATGGTATTCACACACTAAGTTTTCATTATACCATGATGGTTTATGATTGTGTGGGTAAAATGGTCTAATAGGTGGTAATGTTAAGAAATATGCTTGTAATAACCTCTGTAGGATGGTTGAGTAAGACTCAAGTAAAGGTGTTGAGGTTTTAGGTTTGGTATTTGAGGTGGAAGCCATTTTATGGGTGGGTTTTATGGTAATATATTTGAGTAAAGGAGTCTTCTTGGTGGATGTTTTTAGTGTGTATTGATTGGGGGTAAAAGGTGTTGGGGTAGATACCTAAGGAGTAGGTTTTTTAGTTAGATGAGGTTTGGTAAAACTAGGTGAGGATGAAAGTACGAGTGATGGTGTAACAAAAAGTGGTGGTTGGATTTGGGTTTTATCTAGGATGGTTGGTTTCCTTACTAAGATAGAAGGGTGAGATCCTAAAATAGAAGGCAAAGTTGAAATGGGAGGTAGATTTTTGGTTTGTAGAATCTTGGGTGGTTTCACCTTCTTTGTTGCCTTGGTTTGGGGTTTATTTGATATGTTTGTTGTAGCTGAGTCCAATTTCAATGAGGGGTAAGGTTTTGAATAGGTAATATGCCAATGTTTTTGGTGGGCTTGGTTGTAATGGTAGAACATAACTTGGTTATTTTAGGTATAGTTAGTTCATATAGTTTAGTTACGATTTGATTGGTAGAGGTTTCTAATATATTGGTTGTGGTAATAGTGTTAGGTTTGTATGATAGTGGCATGGTTAGAGGATCTTTCTTGATTAGGTAAGGAAGCTTAAGATGGTGCTAGAATGTGGCACGATCTATGTCAGGTTGAGACAAGTAGTCCAAATTTTGAACTAGTCTAGATAAGGGATTATAGATGGGTTTGATCCCTTTGTTATTTATATCAAAGGAAAAACTCATGGGTGAAGAGAGATAAGTGGTCACCTCATATTTTTCCTTAATCAAATGCTCTAAGGTTTGGGAAGATGAGTCTCATATGGTAGATGTAGGTAGAGTGATCTTTTTTTAATGATGATTTCTAAAGGAAGAGTGGATTGTTGATTGATGGAAGAGAAATATATAGTGGTAATGGATACCTCTTTTGGTATGTATCCCAAAGGAGAGGTTGGTATATCAAATACCTCAATGAGTGGAGAAAGTGGAAAACTTATTTCCTTAGTATCATTTTCCAAAGGAATGGAGAATGAATCCAATACCTAAATAAGTAGAGGGATAGGAAAGGTGGTTTATGAAATGGTTTCCTCAATAATGAGTTGACTGAGAGCTATGTTAATGGTATGAACTTCATAGTTTTGAGAGGATTATGATCAATTCTTTTCATTATTCACCTAAGGGTCATGGCTGGGAAATGGCTATCTAAAGATGTCAAGTGATTGATTTGGGGGTGAGTTTGGTTTATCCAACACAAGTTCCCCCTTGGAAATGATATTTTGGATGATATTCTTAAAGCTATTTCACCTAATAACATCATGCCCAATGACACAGTGGAAAGAACACAATTCATTTTCCTTATACCAACTCGGTATAGGATGAAAGGAATTGAATTATTGTGGAGGTTTGATTGATAAGAGTTGTATGATATTCTCTTTTAACAAATTTTTGAAGACCTAAAATTTATGAATAACCTAGAAAATTAAATTGATTTTGGTTTTTGTGGTTTGGGTTTCTAGTGTTCTAATTAGAGGAACTACAAGAGCTAGATTGGTCAACAACTAGTGGAGGAGTGGTTTTTAGGAAAATCACATTCATGGTTCTCTTATTTTTTGAGTTAGTGTTGGTTTAATTATTAGGTTTATAAGAGGGAGTCTTATTTGATTTGGATGTGGAGTTCTTATTTCTCAGTTCCCACTTCCCCTCATTAATGGCTATATTCTCTAATTTATATGCCATGGTGATATCCTCATCAAATCTCCTGAAAGTCTAAACCTGTAAAGTGGAGGAAATGTGTTTAGAACAAGCCCAATAAAAGAGTTTGAGTATCTTGGGTTGGTGTAAAGATAAAGAGAGTTGATTTATCAAGTTTCTCCAATGGGCTACAAATTAGGCTATGGACTCATCATCAAATTGTTGATTGGATTAGAGATCGGTGATGGAAACTTTCTTAGAGATGTTTATGTAAAATTGATCTAAGAAAATCTGAGCTAGTTGGGAAAAGGAAAAGAGGGAGTGATTTGTAATATCATTATACCAATCTAGTGCCAGACTTGATAGAGATATGGTAAAGGTATGGAGAAGGAGAACATCATCATAGGTGATAAAATAGCAAGAATGCCTAAATTATCAAAGATATTATTGAGGGTCTTCCTTGCTCTAAAATTTTGAAAATTTTAGAAATTTTCCATTGAGGAGGATAAGGTCAAATGGGTATGGATGTAAAAATTGGTTCATTATAGATATGGTCATAAGATAAGAGGTTATAGGCACTAGATATAGATGAATCTAAAGTAGTCATTTTGTCTATTAACATTTTGACAAAATCCATTTGTGGTTATGTACCCCCATATTTGTGAGGTAAATTATGTTGGGTTTGGGTAGGTGCAACATATGGAGAGTTGGTTGGAGGTTGAGAAGCTACCAAAATCTAGTATGTGGACATGGGTGGTTGGGATGATGTCACATATGAGTACATGGAGATAGGTTCTTGGGTTGACGGTAGAGCTACATACCCTTGTGGGTCATGGATGTAGCTCAGGTTTGGTTCAATGGGCACCTTTTGAGGTATTAACATAGGTTAGGCAGGAGGTATGGTTGGGATGGTAGGTAGGGGATAGGTGTAACTTTGATATTGATGGGTGGAATGGTATAAGGGATGGGGACCACCAAGAACTAGAATGGAGTGGAGGTAGGTGGGTTCAAAACAAGAGGAATGGTGGTGATGCTAGTAGATGGTACTCCCATGGTAAGTGGAGTATTATTGCTCAAAGGTTAGGTTACTCCTATACTAGAAATATTGTTAGTTAAGGTAAAAGGTGTTTAGGTGTTAGCTATCTAGATGAGTTAGTTTTGGATGGTAATGTTGGTGGGGTTATCGATAGAAGAGGATTCTTGGGTTACCAAGGGTTGGGTGGAAATGGTGGAAATAGAAGTATTTCCCATAGGGTGAGATGGTATGCCATAAGGAGGGTCAATAGGTGGAACTAAAGTATGGTTATGGTGAGATATGGTGTTAAGTTAATGTTGGAGGGATATGGGGTTGTTAATTAGAAATGCAGAAAAATATACATCACCTTAGGCAACCATCTGAGGGATGGTAGTGTCAGGAATCTAGAACAACAAACATGCTCTGATACCACTTGTTGGGCAAGAGGGGGGTGGAAGATAAATCCAAGAACAAACACACCTATTCTAATTCCACCCATTAGGATCTTGCTCCTCAGAAAGAGCACAGTATGATTACCAAATATAAGCAATTGAATATGCGGAAATAACCAGAAACACAAGTAACTAGAATTCACCAATAGCACAGAATATGAGAGACAATACACTATCTTGTATTAACACTATACAGAAAAGAATACATCAAAGAGCCGCCACACTCTTTCACCTTACAGAGATTTTCCACACCTCAAGTGTACAGTAATTCTTCTCACACACACTCTTCTACACAAAAAACGGTCCCAACAACCAACTCACACACAGAATTGGTGTTCACCTCACCAACTAGTCAGTAATAACCCTGCCGGTACACCAAGCACTCTATAGCACTTCAAGCTGATCTCTCATGAACCTGCAACCTGCAATTCAAAGACCAAACTTACATGTAGATCCCCAATGAGCTTGCAACAACCTGCAACTCACAGATCTTACAACTAGAAGGAACTCTTCCTTTCTATCTCATGCCTTAAACAATACATGCCAATGGGTCTATAAATAGATCCCTAACTCAAACAATAACTTAGACTCTTAATTTAGACAATTATCCTCATAGCCCAAGACTCTGGGTGGTCTTAACATGCAAACTCATCATTCACTTAACTAACTGTCCGTGAAACGAACACTTCGGGAACACACAGGCGACTGACGCCTGTCCCTGCTAGTATAGTTCTGCCGACGTCGACCGACTTCCTACCGGCGCCGGTGGCATTCTGCACTAGACTCTACCGACATCGGTCCTGCTGCCGACGCTGGTTCCTGTAGAACTCAGCAACCATCTGTTCCTCAGTTTGCAAAGGTTGAAGCTTTTAGCTCCATAACCTAACAATCTCCCACTTGGAGATAAATAGCTGCAACCTGTACCTGTACCTGTACACTGTCTAGTTTGTTTTCTTGGCTTTGTATCCCTCCTTAAGATCACTCTTGAAAACCAACCACCACAAAATCCGTGGTGCAAAATCTGTCATCCAAATTACCTGCCACATCCGCATCTACAACCATGTAGAAAAAGAACTTGACCCTGCATAGCATGTGCACCTGCTACTGGTCCCACTGAACTACCCTTCAGTATTACTCTCCCAGATTGACTCCAAACTTGTGACAACTCCCACTGCTTGGGAAAACTCAGGTTTAGTACATACCATGCACTCAACCTCATTATGTGAATCAAGACACCTGTTCTATGAACTGTCTAACCATCGGCGTGCTAACCGGCTTCACACAATCATCCTGAAACAAAGTCTACAAGACCTCCATGTCTCTAGAACACACTCATGCCAAAGAATCTTGCTGCTCCCAGATTCTCCATGACAAACACCTGAACTAGCTTTACCTTCAGTTTAGAAATACCTGTATATGTAACCCTGCAACAAGCACATCATACAGAAAATAGGATAATGTAGCTAATATTATCCAACCTGGTAAAGAAAAACACAATGATCAAACCTCCATTGCCCTGCAGCTAATACAAGATCATATACCCTGATCTTCCATCTCACGTATCCATTTCTGCTCTTCTTCATCCTCAACATCCATTCATCTCTCAGTGCTTACTTCCAGCTGGCAACACTACCCAAAACACCTGTTTGGTTCTCCTCCAAGGAATCACATCCTCATCCATGCCAAGCTCCCACTGTTTCCTGGATCTACCTGTTCTGCTTCTTCAATAACTTCCTGGTCATATTCCATAAGTGAGCAACAAGTAGTGTAAAGAAGGGAAATGATGAATTTAAGAACTTACTTACACCTTCAGTCCTCCATATGGGCGCTTGAGACTCCATGACAACTAGCTGTCCACCCAAAATTTGTCTCAGTAACCGATGCCGGTCACATCTCAGTCTACAGCTGACCGATGTCGATTCCCTGTGACTGCCTCCTTGCCAACGTCGGTTTCCCCTAGCTGACGCTGATCTCTTTTCTGCCCTGAGTCACCGACGTCGGGATGCACATAGCCGACGTCGGTCCCTGTCTGGACACCGACGCCGGTTTTCCTGCCGACGTCGGTGTCTGTGTTTTTCTTGTGAGACTTGACTTTTTCCCGCGAGCTCTTTTTGGATCAAAACCTTGTCCAAATCACCCTTGCTCTGCTCAGAATTCCTCTGCACCTTATGCTGAACTCTGTCCATCACTTTCTCCTTGAAAACCAAGGCTTTCCCATTCTTGTCACTAACATCAGATTCCTCAAGAAACCTCACCTTCTTCTTCTGCATACAAAAACCACAATCCATGCCTTCCAAATCCGAAAGCATATTCTTAGACTCAAGAACCAGCATCTCCTTCTTATCTATGTGACCAAGCCTACCAAGCCACATCTCTGAATCTACAGCTGAAGTAGATAACCCAGAAAGAGAATCAGTAAAACAAGTAGATAGATAAAGCGTACCTACTTTCTTACCTCTAGCTACAACAAGTGTACCCTTGGTAAGCTTCCAAGAGTCCGCTGTGAGAGTTACTGTGCAACCCTCTTCACCCAAACTTCTAACAGAAATCAGATTCCGCTTCAGAACTGGGACATGCATGACCTCCTTTAACACCCATGTGTCACCTGTCTGCAATTTCAGCTTCACTTTGCCTTTGCCAACAATCTGACAAGGCTTACCATCCCCTACACAAATTTCTCCAAAGTCTCCCTGGACATACTCATGAAAAAATTCCCTATGTGGGGATGCATGAAAAGAGGCACCAGAATCTAATACCCAAGATTCTACTTTATCCAAAGAACATACCAGAGCATCCTGTGCAACGTAACCTGCAACATCTGCTTCTTCTACATGTCCTTCATGCTGATCTTCACCCGATCTGTAATCTCTCTTTAAGTGCCCTTGCTTTCCACATTTCCAGCAGGTTATTCTGCCATACCTGGACTTGGATCTTTTGCCTATCTTCGACCTTGATCTCCCACGCTCTGTCTTCTCTCTTGGCCTTCCTCTTCCTTCAACACTCAAATCATCTCTAGATGATTCACCTGTGCTTTTCCTGCGTATCTCTTCATTCAAGATCACACTCACAACATCATCCACTTTTAAGACTTTTGAAGGAGACACAGTATTAGAAACTGCCATTACCAAACCTTCCCAACTTTTAGGTAATGAACACAAGATTAAGAGAGCTCTAAGTTCATCATCAAATACAATATTCACTGAACTTAACTGGTTTACCAAACCATGGAAATCACTAAGATGGCTATGAACAGATCCACCTTCCAACATTTGCAAATTAAATAAATGCTTCATAAGAAATACCTTATTAGAAGCTGAGGGTTTTTCATACAAATTTGCCAAAGATTTCATCAACTCCACCGTTGTCTTACACTGTGATAAGCTGGAAATCACAGATGAATCAAGACTCAATCTAACAGATCCCAGAGCCTTCCGATCAAGAACCTCCCATTCTTCATCTTTCATATCCAAGGGTTTGTTAGCAACCCCACCCAATGGTAAGTACAAATCTTTCTGATACAGATATTCCTCAATCTGCATCCTCCATAATTGGTAGTTCTTGCCATTAAACTTTTCCATTCGTAGTTGACTGTTTTCTGCCATTACTCAACTCCCACTCAAACAGAAACCCTGTGAGTAACCTGTAATCAAAACACACTACCCAGATCTACACCAATCTGTTAGTATCCCAACCAAGAGCTCTGATACCACTTGTCAGGAATCTAGAACAACAAACATGCTCTGATACCACTTATTGGGCAAGAGGGGGGTGGAAGATAAATCCAAGAACAAACACACCTATTCTAATTCCACCCGTTAGGATCTTGCTCCTCAGAAAGAGCACAGTATGATTACCAAATATAAGCAATTGAATATGCGAAAATAACCAGAAACACAAGTAACTAGAATTCACCAATAGCACAGAATATGAGAGACAATACACTATCTTGTATTAACACTATACAGAAAAGAATACATCAAAGAGCCGCCACACTCTTTCACCTTATAGAGATTCGCCACACCTCAAGTGTACAGTAATTCTTCTCACACACACTCTCCTACACAAAAAATGGTCCCAACAACCAACTCACACACAGAATTGGTGTTCACCTCACCAACCAGTCAGTAATAACCCTGCCGGTACACCAAGCACTCTATAGCACTTCAAGATGATCTCTCATGAACCTGCAACCTGCAATTCAAAAACCAAACTTACATGTAGATCCCCAATGAGCTTGCAACAACCTGCAACTCACAGATCTTACAACTAGAAGGAAATCTTCCTTTCTATCTCATGCCTTAAACAATACATGCCAATGGGTCTATAAATAGATCCCTAACTCAAACAATAACTTAGACTCTTAATTTAGACAATTATCCTTGCAGCCCAAGACTCTGGGTGGTCTTAACATGCAAACTCATCGTTCACTTAACTAACTGTCTATGAAACGAACACTTCAGGAACACACAGGCGACCGACGCCGGTCCCTGCTAGTCTGGTTCTGCCGACGTCGGCCGACTTCCTGCCGTCGCCGGTGGCATTCTGCACTGGACTCTGCCGACGTCGGTCCTGCTGTCGACGCCAGTTCCTGTAGAACTCAGCAACCATCTGTTCCTCAGTTTGCAAAGGTTGAAGCTTTTAGCTCCACAACCTAACAAGTAGGACTCTTATAATGATGGGGAGAACTTTCTACATCTGAGATATACTCCATGGATGAGGGAGAACAGGAAGATGAATAATTATGAGGTGGATCCTAATTTGTTTGGTTTCCTAGTTTTTTATTAGTTAAAAAAATGTAGATAAAGAAATGAGGAAGATATAAATAATCACATAACTCAAACAAAGAGAAGACAATAAAAAGTCAAGGAAACAAAACACACACTAAAGCATGTTAAATCCTAAGGTTCTTTTTAGTCTATCTTGTGGCTTAAGTCTTAATCTTTAAGAATTATGTGACTCAACTTGGCTTATAGAGTGGGTACTAGAATAAGATATACAAGGATGGTTTTAGGTAGTTAAAGGATCTCAAGATCTATACTAAAAATTTGTACGTGGTTTTGTATTAAGTCCTACCCTTTGACTTCAAACATTATAATGATAAGGGTGTTAGGTGCTCAACCAAAATATATCAAGTTCCTAGAGATTATAGTCAGCCAATGAGCTAAGTTAGTTCTCCCCTTAGTGGTGAAATATAATTAGGATAGCTAATAAAGGTGACCATTAGGTGATGAAATCCTAGATGGTCCTTATGTTAATGTTTTTATTCTTGATTAGGTGTAAGCAGTTTGGTCTTGTGTGCATGATAAGAGTGAAGCTATGATTAATTCACTTGATTAATTAAGTTATGTGAGATAACATCAGAAATTAAATAATGTATGTAATAAATTTTAAGCCCAAAATGAATTTTTGATTTCATTGTAAGAGCAAAAGGACAAGAAGAAGCACCTAGATGCAACTATAAATCCAAGAAAAGACACAAGGGTCCCACTGGGTGTGCCAAAATGTTTCATGTAAATTTTTATTTATTTCCTTAAGAATAAAGTTGTAAAACATAAAATAAGGGTGAGGTTAGTAGAACTTGGATTTGGTTTGTGCTCCATGATCTAGACAGTTGTAGATACTCCTCTTTGTCTAGGGAGGAATGACATATAGATAAGATAATGCTAAAATAAATGGTTGATTAGTCTGGTAGTTGGGTGGATCTCCTAGCATGAGATAGATCCAAGAAACACATGCTTTCTAGGAGGCCATCAATTCATGATTTTAAATAATTTATTTTTGAAAGTAAGAGATAAATTACTTTCATAAATAATAGAGGAGACTAAAATTAAATACAAGTAGTGCTTGATAAGAATATAGATGAATTTGACTAATTATAGTAATAAATAGATCAATATTAATGCTAAATAATTAAATGTGGTTTATAAAATAGGCTGATGCTCTGTGATCAGGCAAAAACTCAAAAAATGGGATTTGGTTAGGGTCTAATAGGTCAAATAAACTTATTGGAATTTTCACATAGTGATTTTTGGTGGTTAGGGTGAAACCATCAGTGGTTGGGTAACTATCAGTGGTTATGGATAGATCATTGATGATCAGGGTAACCATCAATGGTTACTATGGGTTTTGGTCTAGGTAAAGGTAGGTCTAGTTGGGAAGGTTGTTAAGTGATTCTCAGAGGTGGGTTTAATTTGGAGCCTAGTTTTGAGATTAAAATAAAGTAACTAATTACTAAAAATATATACTTAGATTTCTTGATGCTGATATGAAGAATGTTGAGGTGTATGGTTAAAAAAAAAATTGGTAGAGCCTAAAGAAATTTTGATAGAGTAATGGTACCTTGGTTAGTTATTTATGAGTATCATCACTTTTGATCTTTATTGCATGTATTGGAATATTTCCTACATTTTTCATAAGAATATCTATAAAATAAGTTTTGATATAAGAAGCTCTGATAATTGATGATGATCTCTGATGATTGATTGCCCCTCCCTTTTCACCTCCTCCTCTCTTTTTATATAATGAAGGGAGAGGTGAAATTTTAAGTTAAAACATGGTGTTAATAGGTCATATAATATTAGTATTAACATGATTAATTATGGGAGTGGCTATGAATAAAAAATCAAGGTCAAGTTGAGCTGGAGTTAACCCTTAAGGTGGTTAATGGCTGACCATCAACTGTTAGGTCTAACCATCAGTTATTAAGGGTTGACCATTAGTGTTTTATAGGTAAAAGGTAAAATGATCAAATTTATTCATTTTAACTTAGGTTTTATAGGTGGAAATTTTCAAGTGGTTCTGAGGGGGTCCAAGGGTGGCCTATGGGTTAGTTTGACATCTAGAACTATCGTGTATGGTTTTATAGTATCTACAGTTAGAAAAAAGGAAGTTTTCATGGTTGATGTTTTTATCTTGGTTTAGTTGAGACACCATTATGGTTTTTACCAATTCCATTATGGAAAAGATAAAGAGTGTGTTGAGTGCAACACTGAAATAATATTCTATTATTGTGAAGTGAATATTTGTATCTGTTATACAGATTGCTTTTGATAAAAATCCCAAATACAGTAATATTGAGCTGATATGACACTCTTGGGATGAGTGGTATTATTTTAAGTACAATATCTTATTAATAATGTGTTACTCATTTCTAGGTAAAGATGTTTCTATGGCTAACCCACCTGTAGATGTTGTAAGGGTAAGCTCTTGTAAAATAATAGTTGATTACTATGTGTGTAGCTATTTATGATTGTTGGATGCTTATGCTAGTATGGTTGACTACTTTGAATCTATGATGTAATTTTTAGTTGGAATGAGTGCTTTTGAATCACTACTTGGTCCTATAAGCTATACTTTAGTGTAAAAGTAGAAAAGTTTTACCAGCTTAAAAAACCCAATCATGTGTTTACTTAGAAGTGCAAACATGCTATGGATGAGGTATTATTTTTGTGTATATCTAAAAGTTATATTTTGTAATGAATATTTTTGGTTAATTTAAAATCTAGACTAGAATGTATGTTAATTTTATGCTTAGAAGGAGCAACTTGAAATCCTGATCAGGTGGTGTTAAAAATACTAGGTACACACTTAACTCTTGATAGAGTGATATTAGTTGGGTGAATGCCCTCAGATGTTGAATTAAAATATGTTTGGATTGGTATCCATGTATCATTATGATCTCACAAATAATGTAAAACATATCTTAAGTCCTGAGGTTATATATTAATTTCTATAATGGCTTCTCTGATTTTTAATGTGGTTGGTACATGATGTTTTACTAACCCATGAATAGTAATTGATGAAAGAGAAATAACCGTATGATATGTATTACTATCTTCTATCAACCTTTTATGATGAATGTTGATGAGATTGTTATATTATTATGAAGTGAATATTCTACATTATTATGAAAATGGCTTTTGATAAAAATCCCAAATATAGTTATTTTGAGCTAATATGACACTCTTGGGATGAGTGGTATTACGCTGAGTAGAGTATCTTAATAATAATTTGTTATTCATTATTGAGAAAAGTTGTTTCTAAGGATAACCCACCTGTAGATGGTGTAAGGGTTAGATCTTGAAAACTAAAAGTTGATTACTATGTATGTAGTTGTTTATGATTGTTGGTCATTTATGCTATGTTAGTTGATTTGTATCTATGATGTAATTTGTAGTTGTAATGAGTACTTGTGGATCACTTCTTGGTCCTATGAACTCGACTTTGGTAAAAAATTAAAAAAATTGTATTTTATTAAAAAACCCAATCATGTGTTTACTTAGAAGTGTAGGCATGTTGTGGATGAGGTATTATTTTTATGTATATTTGAAAGTGATATTTTGGAATGAATATTTTTGGTTCATTTAATAGCATGACTAGAATGTATGTTGATTTTTTGCTTAGAAGGAAAAACATAAAGTCCTAATCAGGTGGTATTAAAAATCCTAGGTACCCAAGGTACACACTTAACTCTTGAAATAGTGATATTATTTGGGTGAATGCCCTCAGATGGATAATTAAAATATGGTTGTATTGGTAACCATGGATCATTATGATCTCATAAATAATGGAAAATAGGTTGTAAGTCTCGAGGTTATATATGAATACCTAGAATGGATTATCCAATGTTTAATGTGGTTGGTATAGGACATTGTACTAACCCATGAATGGTAAATGATTAAAGATAAATAACCATATTATATATATTACTATCTTGTATCAACATTCTATTATAAATGTTGATGAGATTGTGCACAAAACATATGCATATGTGGAAAATACCACCTTAGATCTAGAAATTTTTGTCACAAATATGATTGGATTAAAATATTGCAACTAATGTTATCAAGTTTCATAGATGTGTGATGACACTAACTTTTAAGGACGGTAGGAATAACACAAAAATTATTTCATTCCCAAACTGACTAAACCAAATTTAATAACTAAACTAAAATTTTGAATGCCTCTATCTTATATGAAATATTTGATGTAAGTAATCCTTTTCTCTATGGAAGACACTTTTATTGGAAATACTATTAAGGTGTCTAGAAATAAAATATTTTGTACATATTGTTCTAAAATAATAGTTGATGATGAAATTATACTAGTAGTAAAAGAAGGGTTTATTGGCAAACCTATTATAAAAATGGATTTGTTGAATTATTTGTTTAAAAAAGGGATTTATAAGGCATAAAAACATAATTATTTACCCAAGTCATAGTCTTAAAAATTATTATGTTGATAAAGGTGTATACATCAGCCAATTTTGCTCATGTTTCACAAAGGGACACATGAGCTAGAATTTTGCATCACTTTTGGCATTACCTAAATAAAAATGTGAATGTCTTTAGGAAATGGTTGGAATGTCAACAAGATAGGGATAAAAATTTACACCTTTGGGGTTATTATATCCTCATGTTATATAAGAATTAAGTGGGATATAACCTCACTTTATTTCACTTCCAAGATGCATAGTCATGTGGCTAGTATGGTAATATTTTGCTGGTAATTGGTAAAACTTACTAGAGTTGGTCACTGAATTATGGGAAATGTAAGTGATGATATTTTTGTGTTATCAAAATCTTTTGGAAAAGAGTGATAAAACATATGTTTATGTGGTATTATCCCTAGTTGTTTAACTAGTTGAAGGGATGTATCCACTCTAAGAGAGGGGAGGGGGATGTTGTAACCCCATTAGTGACACACTTGCAGTTATTATGGAGACGCTAAGAAAATATGATTTATCATTTAATTAGTTTGATAACTTGACCATCTATTTCATAGAGTGATTCCATTTCATATGTTTGTATTTTGTTACCAATGCTTACATGTTATGATTATAATACATTTTATTAATTTAAGATTCATGATTGTAAATGTTATAGTTTATTCATCATATCATGTTCAATATTCTATTCCATTTAGATTTATATTACAATTCAATATTGGTAATTTACTAAGATACTACTAATGTCTTATTCAGTGATTGTAGGAATGGGTTGATGAGCTAGGCTTGATGGTGGACTTTAGAAGTGGGAAAAAATACAAAATATGTCAATGAGGGATTAGATATGATTCTAATAGGTAAAATTGCTAAGATGAGATTATATCCTCAGTCTTATTTTGAATTATTTATGTTATTCTCAATTGATTTCTTACTTAGTCATGGTTATGATTGATGTTCCCATATTTAGTTATTTGTTATTTAACGTTTGCAAGTTTTAACTTACTTGTCTTTGATGTGACTATTATGTTTTGCCACTTGTTTGTTTTATGTGACTCAATCCTCATCTTTTATCATTGAGTGATTTTTTTGGTGTTCTTCATGTTTTGTATTACCTTTATTTTATTTTTCTATGTGTGCATGGTTTAGGTTTTGTGAGGGGTCTTAGTCTTTTTCAAGCACCCAAAGACATTGTTTGAGTCCTAAATAACATTATGACTAATAATGGTGGGTGGACTTGATGACTTTAGCTTAGTAATTTTTCTAATTTCTTGTTGGTGATCATTATTACTAATTTCACCCCTATGTAAACTTATCTAGACTCTCGCCATGCACCATAATGCATTTTATTAGGAATCTTTTGGGTTTTATATATTTTTAATATTTATGGCCACAATGGCTCAATCCCTGGGATTCCTCCATTGAATTTTCTTCAAAGAGATACAATTTTTATGGAGTTTTTGGGTATTTCAATGAGCTGGTAGGAAGCTAGATCCTCAAGGAAGAGGGAAGATGAAATGAAGAAGGGATTTGGGGAGGAGGATACCTTGGATATTTTTTTTTGGGAGGGAATCCTAAAAATGTTTACAAGTAAGTTAATTTCATTTTTGGAATGAAAAAATATAATCGATTTTGGTTGTTGTTGTTTGTGCCATGGAGTCATATATGACCTAAACTACAATTTTTTTTATTATACTCCATTTTTAGATTGTGGGATCCATTAAAATGTTGTTATCCATTATTAATCTATTGAGCTTTTGAGGGTTTCTAATTGAATTAAATGGTTCTATTGTATGCTCAACCCATGTAGGGTTTATTACATCACATTTTGATTTATAACTTTATGGAGTAGGTAATTTTTAGTGTTTCCATTTTTAACCAAAACAAGGTGAGGCAAGGCATGGTGTAATTTTTTTGTTTAGACCCCAAAAAGGGTGTTTCAAGCTTAAATAGTAGGAAATGCTTTTTATTTACCTTTGAATTGAGTTTATTGAGATTTTACTATGCTACTAAAACATGTTTCCCATTGTAACCTAGATGGGTGAATTAATTTACAAGATGGATTTTTGGTTTATAAAATCATAGACTCAGGTTTTAGCATGTTATGGCCTCTGTTAGTTCCATATATTTTGTTGATATTAGTCCATGAAACCCTTGTAATCCCTTACTCTATTTTTACAAGAGTTAAACCATTGAGTTATAAGTTTAATCTTGTTAGATCTTATCGATAATTTTTGTAATGTTGCATTTTAATGAGTTTCAAGATGGTGATTTGATTTGGCTATTTTATTATTCTAATTTATGTTTTTATTTCACCATGGAGTGCACTATGAGATGATATACTCTTGTAGTAGTAACCACATCTAGTTGTGTGCTCCCACCATTATGACATTAGGCTACGCATATTTCTTGATGAACCAACTAGTTGTATGTAGTTATTTTTCTATGCTAGGAATCATGGTATTAAAGCTCAATGATTTTATTAAGAGTTGTATTCAATTATATAAATGATTGGGCTAGACTTACTTGTGGAATTATTTCTTGTGATATAGTTAGTTTAATCTAAAAACTTGAATATCTATCTTGATTGGATTTAAATTGAGTCATCAATAGGATGTATATGGGGAGATGGATGACTCTATCAATTGCTTATATTTACTCAGTTATATTTTTTTATTTTTATAGCATTTTTAGTTACTAGATGGGTCCTTTGGGAAGACATGAAATACTCAAAATAGAATGAGTATTGTGTTTTATATTCATGGACATTGATTTAATATTAATTTCTCTCAAATAATTTCAAATTAACACTAAAGGCTCCTCCAAATTTGACATGATTTATTTTGGGATTACTTGTTTCTGGTTCACTAGTCCTCATGGTGCTCATTGGTAAATGCTCATTTTTGTGTGTTCAATTCATTTTGTTATTTATTGTTGATTTATTATAGTTCATTATTAGTTCTATTGCCTATTGTTTTATGTTATATTGATGGATATAAATTGTTTATCAATGCTCTTAATCTCGTTACTAGATCTATTACTTGATTCCACCACCTAGATGATGGTTTAGGTGGTTAGGGCCACCATATGGTTGGGATAATTAGGATGGAGATGTGGGGATTATTTTATTATTATTTTAGTACTTATTATACTCTAATAAAATGATTTTATTGAAAAATTTCTTTTCAGTGTAAATGATTGTTATAAACTTACTTATTGGTTGATATCTTGGATTTTTAGTTACAACAAATGTTAAGGTATTTAATCCTTATTATGTATTTATAAATATTGGATGAGATAAAATAAAAATATATGTTAATACTAAATTTAAATCCTTCTTTATTTCCTATCAAAACATGTCTTGTTACACACTAAACCTTGATTGAAATATAAGTCTTACTTACAAGGCAATAGAAAGTTTATGCATTTATTATATTTGTTATCAAAAGAGGAAGTTGTATGAAAATTAGTATTTTATTATTTGAAATTTTATGATGTTAACATATTAGTGTTTCTTATATCATCATTTTTTAAACAACTTGTGATAGTGGTATTCAATGATTTCTGACATTGACATTCTCACTAAATAAATGGTAGATGTTGCTAATGCTTAAGTACCATATCTTGGGTGTTTTATTTCATAAAGTGTTGAATTATATATAATTTACTGATATTAGATTTAACACCAGCTCTGTCATTTGATCCTACAATTCTTGTGTCTAATTGTTATTTTTAACCTTAGTGTACAAAAGCAAATTGATAAGGATAAAATTAAATCTTATAAGTGAAATTACATATACATTTTATTGCATAAATAAATTAAGTATAGATGGTTGTATTAATACTTATAAATTTTATTATACTTGATTAATAATCCTTTAGTATGGTTGGAGTTGCTAGTTTTATTTCATTTGAGTAAACTGATGGAATTATGTGTATTTTTAAATAAGATACACATTTTAAAAAAAACATTCAATTTTATTCTCTTGTTTTAGGGAAAATCAAAATTTTTGTAACTATTGGTATGTTCCCTTATAATCTTGGCATGAAATAATTAATTGGAAAAATTAAATTGATGTATTAAATTTTGGAGTAAATAGAAATAAAAAATTAAACTAAGGTTGAATGTTGTTGTTTTGAGTAATGGTGAGTGTATATGTTTTTTGTTAGGATTGGATTAAATTACTATAATACATGACTTTTGATAACCACCTTCAATTTTTTCCTTGATCCATGTGATTTTTTTGGTTGATAATTACATATCTTCATCTATTTAGTTGGTAATAACAAGATTGGTTATGTGATTCCCCCTCATCCTAGCATTTACAAAAAAAGAAATTAAAGTTGTTTGATTTTATATTCATGAATTTATCACATATTTTATTGCATCAAGAATTTAATTATATATAGTATATTTTATGTAATATTGTTTATTTCAATTTATTATTATAATCTAAAAATTAAATTGAATCTTATGTTCTATCTAGGTGAAACTTTTTGAAATTGGTGTTCAGGTTAATTAGATAAATCTTTTTAGGGGGTTTGCAATGCTATTTTCATAACATGTGAGTTCATGTATAATGGTTATCTAGTAGGAGCTTTGATTGTTGAGTAAATGTCTTGGGTAGACATTGGGATATTATGTGATTTTTATAACTTAAAATTGAGACTAGAACAAATTATTCAGTTATTGGTTATTAAATTTAATTAAGTGTTAAAAAATATAACTACATTCAATGACAATTGAAAGTATAAGTAGCTATGTAATTCCTTTCTTTGAAGCTGAAAGATGTGTTTTATTATGGTTATAAGGAATTATTTTCACTCTTAATGATCTGAAAACAAGTTTATTTGAAGGGATGATAAAAATTTCTTACCTTTCATCATCAAGGGTCAATAATCATTTAGCATGTGAATAATAATTGGGTTATATACTATAGTTTACTTTATTATTGAAATAATAAGGCATGTGCCATTTTAATCCTTAATATACAACTATTGTATTCAAGTCTTTGATTTAAAATATTTTAATCATGGATGAATAGATGTCTTATATGTAAATGGGTATAAAACTATGGATTACCTCATGGATGTCCATGTATATAAGGACTAATTGGTGACTAGACAAAAACTATTAATGCTTGAGGTTAATTTTATACCTTGTGATTAAGCTAGTTTTTATTATTGGTTCAAATTTATAAAGGAAATATAATGCATGGACCCAAAAGTAAAGAGAAAGATATAATCTCTCAACACATAAAATTATGCTAACTACTTTTGATAACAATGAAGTTCATTTTCTTATTATATCAAAAATTTGATTTCTCTCATGATAAAGAACTAAGCTCTAATGATATATGGTCATCAAAGTCATGTTTGATAATTTTTGAATGCTATTTTATCTTATTCATTGTAAATCATGATGTTTGATGTCTTGGAATGGATTCATTAATAACATTCATATGGATGTGGATTAAATTATGTATAGGCTATTATTATTAAATGCAAAATTTAAATCGTATTTATTTCCTTATATTAGTTAATGATCACTTGATCATATTTTCATATTAGATTAAGGTTTAATCCTCAAATCTGAATCTAGATTACATGTTCTAATAATATTTGATATGACCACCACTAGTGTGGGATTATCTAATCAAAAATGTTTTCTATGTTATTATCTCATCCCGAATTAGAGGGGATGGTGTTATGTTTGGATATGAGGTATGGGTTATTTGTACTTGAAATATAACCATCTTCAATATCCTTCACAAGTTTGAATGGTTCCATAATCATTAAACTATAATTTATTAAGAAGGACACTCTTAACCAAGGTTATAGGCCATTAAATGGTCATATTAGGAAGATGTGTGTCATGTATAACGTTTAACGTCTATTCATTTGTACTTACAAACAAGTACACCTTGAATTGTATACCTCCATTTGGCATCATACCTCATAAAATCATTTAAAGGTGTTTAACCTTTAAAATGTGTAATTTTTTAGTATAATGATTCTAGTTTATAAAATTGATTATAGAAGATGTTGTTTCACATCTTTAAGTTAATAAATGGGCCCACTACATAATATTGTTGAGACTATAATTGAGTGATTCCTAAATTTTCTTTGGGTTGTTTCAAATACCTTGCGCATTTATTGAATTACATAGTTTAAGTGAAGTGCAATTGCTTCACCCACTAAATTTTTTACCGCATTAGTTTTCTTCATGATAAATCTTATGTTTATTTTTATATTTTTCCATTCTTATTATTCACGTTTATGTGAAATATGTTGTATATTTAATTTTCAAAACTTTTTTATCTTTATTTTCATGTGGTTAATATCTTAGAATAGTCATCTTCTAGTAATTTTGAATTTAAGGGTTATAATATCTATATCGATGGTGTTTATTATGGAATATCCACCGACTTTACGGAACATATTAGTATCATGTTTGGTTTAGTAGCAATCCTTTTTAAGGTTTTAAGCATTATCACTACATTTAAAGTTTAAACACATCACTATATAAATTAGTGAAAGTGGTAAAGGTAACCTATTTCTATTTGAAGCATATAATTCCATGAGTATATGTAAAATATAGATCAAAATTATGGCCCATGATAATTAAAAATATGCCCACACAATGAAAGAGTGATTTCAAAATCTTGAAGAGGGAGTAGATAACAGTTCTCTTTTTATGAGAAAGGTTGAAAATTTAGATTATATCATGGGGTTATTCATAGATAATCTTGGTTTTTACATGGAAGTGATAAAATAAAATAATTAGGATACCTATAACACTCAAGTGAATAAGGAAGAGTAGATCCAATATAGCTAAACTCCATTACCATTCAAGGATGAGGAATAAATATAGATTCATTTGTATGAAATGGAAATGAATGTAGAGAGGCCAGAACATTTCCTATCCTAACCTAAGATATATTTTATTTTGAATTATATTAAAGAAAGATGATGCATTTATTTTTCAAGGTTAACTTAATTTATGATACGTTCACTTGGTTTGAGAGATATGTTAACTTTTTTTGTTAATAAGATTCCCCCTATTACTAAGTGGGATGGTTTGAGATGTTAATCAAGAAGAAATTATATTGTATTTGTTATGAGGAAGAGAGGCTATTTATTAATAATATCTTAGGATAAAATCTAGTCCAAAGAATGTAGGAGTACACAAGTGATTTTTTCAAGAAGGTGGTCCAAATGTGAAATGATATAACATACTATGATATCTTGATGAAATGCATATGTAGAATCCATAGTCCTTTTAGGAGTCCAATCCTATTTTATAAGCCTAATAATGTAGATGAATATTTGTATCAAGATCATTACTTAGACATGGGTAAGAATAAGTATTTATAAAACTCTTAAAACACTTCCAATAAATAACACAACTACAAGAAAAAACATAAATGTAAATAAAAACATAAGCTTAATGGTATACTATTTTAAGCCTAATAATGTAGATGAATATTTTTCTCAAGATCATTAATTAGAGATGGATAATAAGAAGGATTTATAAAATTCTTAAAACACTTCTAATAAATAACATAACTACAAGAAAAAACATAAATGTAAATATAAACATAAGCTTAATGGTATACTATTTATAAAAAGGATAATAAATACATCATGGGATATGTGATGTTGATAGTCATTCCAAAGATAAATTTTGGAATCTTTATCCATAATTCCATAGATTTAATAAAAATAAGAATAAAGAGGCCATTTCATCTCTCTAAGGTGAGAATATTAGATGCATATTTGATGTGTATGCCACTTTGTTGTACCTCTATCAATATAGAGGAATGTCTGTTTGTTAGTATTTCTCAAGAGAGTGACATTTATAATAATTTACATATTAAAATTAAAATGAATAAAATATAAGTGTATGCTTTTTTTGATGCTTTCTCATAATATAATTTGATAAGTAGGGAATTAATAGAAAATTTGGGATTTATGAATTATAATCATCCAACTAAATAATATTTGGGTTAGGTAAGGAGAGTTGTAGACATATATTTGACCAAAAGATTAAAATTTAAGTATGGTATTAATTTACTTAATTTATGAAGTTAAAGTGGATCTTTTTCCTCCTAATGTGTGTAGTGTAGTGTTTTTTAGCCCTCACTTGTATAAATAATATGAAATATTTATGATGAGAAGTAAACAATATTGTTCAATGAATTAAAAAAAGAAATACATAATTTTAACCTATACATGTGATTATAATATCTATTTTCTAAGTACCTATAAATTTGGATATGTGTGGGCATCTAGGGTTAAGGTCTATTAAATTTGCTTTTACACAAGGATGGTGAACTAACCTCATGAGTAGGCCAGTTAATAGAAAAATCATAAAAATATTATTTTTAATGTATGAGATTGAGATTGATAAAAATAGTAAAGTACAAATTTTGATAGATATTTAAATTAGTTTAAAATAAATGATACTTGGTTTATTATGCACATGCATGTTTGACGTAGCATAAGTTTGAAGTGGACTATAACATGATATTAGGATAGTCATCATATTATGAATTTTTATTTATTTATGGCCTTATATTATTACATTGGATATGGTAAATTATGTTAACACAAGTATCTAAATTTGATGAAGGTGTCCTATACAAAACACTGATTGGATATAGATGTGACTTAATGGATGCTTCTAGGTTTTTTATCATATTTATTTAATGTATTTAGATTACATGTATAGGTTGTTGATATTTTTAAAATCATCAAACCCTAGATTCTTCACCTTTTGAGTGACTATGGAAAAATTAGGTTAGTGGGTTCAAATTTTTGAGTTTACTCAATAATCCCTTTATCAATGAGTGATACCTACATATCTGATAATACAAAAAGGGTCAAAGATATATGTACTTATCCCATACATGTTGGCTTGTGTGTGGACAAGGATGCAATGTCTAAAAATAAATACATTTAGTGGAGTAACTTTTATATTGGAAAATATGGTTCAAAAACTTCTCTTTGAATGATTTAGACCTATAGAAATAGTAATTATATGATTGATATATAAATATGGATGAATAGGCAATGTTTTTTCACGTGAATGCTTGATTGATTTTCTATTCTTATGTTACCTTGTGATTTTTAGGTGTTTTATATGTGATGAATGAATGAGGTTTAATTTTATATATATACCAATCCATTTTGGAAATACCTCGCAGCAAATTGCTTTGGTCAACCTTTATGATACATTTACTTTTTTTCAAATTGGATGACTTTTGGGCATCAAAATATTTGTAGAAAAATTGGACACTTGTATTAATTTAGGTCTTTGTCTAAGACACAAGTTTTTAATAATCTATAAAATAGTTATAGGCATATAATTGGAAGTGAAGGATAATGATCATGTTTAGATATTTTTATACAATATAAAAGGCCTGATCATCAAACTAATAATGGTTTGACTAAGAGATACGTAATTTAGGCATAAAGAGATAATGAATACTATCATTTCAATAGTGGGAAAATTTATAACTAAAATTTGAAACCATGATAGGTATTTTTCAAGTGTACAAGATTGAGGTACTACATAAACAAGATTTTAGTATCTATAATTAATCCTAGTGGGAAGTTTGATTTCATTATTTAAGACATATCAAAGATCAAGAAGTGGCTACACATAAGAATTATTATACAATGTTTAATAATAACAAAGAGAATAAGTGTATGGTAGAGTTGGTGAAAAAATTGAAAGAGGTATTTCATGATCCTAAGGGGTTACCACCAACTAGGATTATTGAGCATGAAATCCTTTTTCTACTTGATATTTTGATTTTAAATATCAAGGTATATAGAAAATCCTTGCAAGATGTTAATCTCATCTAAAAATAATTATATCCTTTTATTAATTAAAGAACAATATATATTAATAATTTTCCCTGTGGTTATTATATTATTTCAGTAGCTAATAAATATGGTTCATTGAGACTGTATGTTTATTATAGAGAACTTAATAAGATAGCCATCAATAATAGGCACCTTCTTCTACATATTGAAGATATTATTGATTAAATTTATTATGCAAAGTATTTTAATAAGATTTATTAAAAATCAAAGTATCACCATGTAAATATTAAATAAGTGGATTTTTGGAAAACAAAATTGAAACTAAAGCAAAGGTTGTATAGTCATATAAAATGTAAAATTTGGAAACTTGAGAATGGATAATGACACCTAATCCTTATGTCCCTCTTTCTTGATCTCATAATCCTATTAGGATTGTTTTCATTGATTCCCAATCATTTGTATCCTTTCAGACTTGATCCTAGTTGAGCCATGACCCTTTTTTCATGAATAATCCATCCCCCTAGGTCTTGTCTACTCAGGATAATAGAACCAAAGTTGGAATATAAAATTGGACCCTAGGGTGTCCCCTTTCCAATGATCTTGTCCAATCATAATTTGAGCCCAAATTACCCTTTTTACCTAATTCCTATTTTCTATTCTATTGGCCTAGTCTGGTTTCATCTAACCCATGACCAATAGATCCATATAAAAGCCCATTCAAAGATAATTAGAAATGGTTATCAAATATCACTCAATAAATAAAGAATATAATAAATACCACTCAAAAAATCTTCCCTATTCTTTGCATACATCTAGCCTATACACTTTCAAGCTAGTTCAAGTCCTTACACCAACCCCTAGTCATCTCAAGCTACCTAGTTTTGCATTTATTGCATTTTCATTCTCTATTAAACCAAGAAATATTAAAGGGAAAACTACATATATCTTGATCCTTCTTTAGAGTATTGGTATGTAAGCAGTGTGCCCACACATAGGGTGTGAAGCATGTCTAGTGTATCTTACACACACTAACCCCTTTTCCTTATTAGCTAAAGTTTCTATTCAAGTGAATAATATACATAGACATATAAAATAATATCTAAAAGGATATCTATTTATATCAGAGATCAAAAATTTGGTACACAAGATCACATTGATCAAGAAAACAAAACCTAGAAAGCTTAGATCCTTAGGACAACAACATTAAGGAAGGACTCTAACATCGAAGGCCAAGGTGTCCAATTTTAACACTCTTATCCAATTAAGAAATGAAGTTTAGGATCATATTTATGATAGTGTCCAAGGCTTGCACACAAATTTCTAGACCCTATCTCTATCAGATCAATACAAAATAAGATAAGTTTAATTTTATCTCTCACTATTATTTTAAGAAAAGGTCAAATTATAATTAAATTTCACAAATTAGTATCTTTAATTTGGAATATTATTTATTAATTTTATCCTAATCAGACCCTTTTATTATTTAGGAATTAGACACTAATTTCCCCAAAAATAATAAATCATTTGGTGATCATGACTTTGAATTATGCATAAAAACACTAGAAACCCTAGGGTAAAATCCTAGTTAATTTTTCCCATAAATTTTTTAATTTTTATATAAAAATGACCAATATAAAATGACCCTTTTAAATATCACCAATATTTTTAATATCCATATAATTATATTTTACACTTTAATCTTAGTATTATACCTATACAACCTACTACTCACTCTGCACCCTCAGATAATACACCACATAAGACAATTCTAAATTTTGTTGTAACACCAAAACCAAATCAGCAATTTACTTCACATTTTTCACTTAATATCTTAATAAGATGGCTTATCAGGGAAAAATAATTTGAAAGTATGAACAAAGAATAGTCAATCTTATAGAGGCATCCACACAACATAGAATGCAAGGTCTAGGATATTAGTTGTGCATATTAATAATATAGTTAGTCATACACAACATATAAACCTTTTTCCATGCCTTCAAAACACATAAAATTTTGTCCATCTATTGTGCATATCGCTAACACAACTAGTCATACCTCTACATTATCATTGGTCTATCTTAATCTTATTGACAATATAGTTTCACATGATATGTTTATATTAGATGAATTCTCTAATGATTAATCTCTCCTATAATTTCTTGGAGTATATGAGAACTCCCATCTTGTTATAATAAAAATAGATTTACAAATCACACAAATGGCCATGAATACTTAAGAGAAAATCTAGATTCTTCCATAGATATAATAGTTGACTCAAATAACACTAGTCCTATAGCTCTATATACACTCAATCATTCCACATTTCTTAACAAGGAAATAGTAAATTTAAACTCTGGAACTGACAAGCATCCTTATATTGTCTTATTAGTCACTACCCTAAAAAAGGAAGAGGATCTATATATTCATCAAAATTTAACAAATTTTATAGAACTTTTTACTTAGTCTTATTAAGATATGCCAAGAATTGATACATATATAGTAGTCCATCAGATTCCTTTATACCTTGATGTTAAACTAGCTAAGCAAAAAATTCACAAAATGCATCTTAAAGTGTCTCTCTTAGTCAAATATGAAATCCAACACCTCTTAAATTTTGGTTTAATTCAACCAATAACACTTCCTAAATGGATTTCCATTATAGTTCCTGTAGTAAAACCCAATGGACAAATTTGATGTTGTTTTGATTCTTGAGATTTAAATAAATCATGCCCCAAAGATGATTTTCCTTTACTAAATATTAGCAAGATCATAGATTCAATAGCTGGATATGAAATTTTATCATTTATGGATTACTTTACCACTTACAATTAAATAAAAATTACTAAAGAAGATCAAGAAAAAACATATTTTACAACACCTTAGGGTACATTTTCATTCCTTTTGGATTAAAGAATTCTAGAGTAACATATCAGCATACTATGACACACATTTTCATTAATTGATTCACCATATTTTTTATAATTACATAGATGATATATTAGCTAAATCCAAATAATAAAAACATTAGGCTATTAATTTATGAAAGGTCTTTCAATGACTCAGACAATACAATGTTCAATTAAACCCAAAGAACTATGTGTTTGGATTTAGATCAAGCGAACTCTTAGGTTTCATTATTTCTCAATGTGCCATAAAGTTTGACCCTAAGGAATTTAAAATAGTTATTGATATGCCATATTCTATGAACTTAAAATAACTTTGATCCATATAAGGCAAGATATAGGCAATCCATTATTTTGTTACATAACTTGCAGAGAAAACTCAATCATTCACCAGATTACTAAAAAAAGTTATGAATTTTGTCTAAGACCAAACTTGTCAATAAAGCTTTGATATAATCAAGAAATACATTCTTAATCCACTTGTTTTAGTACCACCTATCCTTGATAAGCCTTTCATCCTATATATCTTAACAATAGATCATTCACTAAGAGCACTCGTAGCACAACATGATGATCAACATATCAAGCAAGCAATTTATTACATTATTTGCACACTGGTTGATTATGAAAAAAAATATTTTTCAATTTAAAAACTATGTCTAGCATTAGTTTTATCTACAAAAAACTCCAACATTACATGGTCAATAATGAGACTCACATCATTACATAAGTAGACTCCTTGAAATTCCTAATGGAAAAACCACATATTTTTGGTTGCATCACAAAATGGGTTATGTTGTTAATAGATTTTGACTTAAAAATAGTCCTCTAGAAATAAATAAAGGGAAAATCACTGTAGACCATTTGTCATTAGCACCACTCTTGGATATCAACCCTCTTAGTGACACATTTAGAGATGATTTTATTACTTATTCTAATTATTTGGATCCCTCGACCATGTTCTTCAATGACACTTGATGTGCATCTAATATAGGGGTAGGCATTGTCTTTGTTGATCCTTTTAGTCACATAGTGCCTATAGAATATCAATTAAGTTTTTCCTACACAAATAACACCATAAAATATGAATTACTTATCTTAGGTGTATTTATAGCACAACCCCTCAAAATCAAATATATTTGAGCCTTCAGTGATTCCCAACTAGTGGTTAACCAAGTCAATAATGTCTATTAGACAAAAGAGTAACATTTTATCCCATATCATAACATGATAGAATGTTTATCATCACAATTTGATTGCTTTTCTATAGAAGGTACACCAAGAAAATACAACTGACATGTAGATGCAATGGCTAGTGTCGTATCTCTGATCCCTATTGACATCAATGATGATCAAATTATTTTCATAATTAAATAATGATAATCACCATCAATATCAAACATAAATATAATTTTACTATCTATCTTAGCCACTACATGCAATTTTTCAACTCTAGTATGGTTCTCTAACATCTATAATTTTCTAAAAAAATTGTTACACCATACACTTTTTCATGAAACGACAAGCACAAGCTACATAAATAAGCACTATTTTATGTAATCATTAGCAAGGACCTCTTTAAATTATCTTTTTATGGACAATTTCTTAGATTTTTTACTTTAGTAGAATCCAAAATTGCTCTTACACAGATACATGATAGTGATTGTGTTGGTCACTTTAGTGGAAAGACCATGCCACACACATTAATTTGATAAGGTTACTACTGGCCCACTATGGAAGAAGAATGTTTATAATATGCAAAGTTATGTGATAAATGTCAATGACATAACAAATTTTTGCATGCATCTACATAATAATTACAACCTATTATTTCTCCATGGTTGTTCACGTTATGGGGATTTGATCTTATTGGGAAAATTAACCTTAAATATTCTAGTGGACACAAGTTCATCATCGTAGCTATTGAATAATTTAACAAAAGGGTGGAAGTAGATCTACGTCAATCTAATACAAGGGAGAATATTTGTATCTTCCTCATGACCCACATTATTTCATGATTTGGATTACATGTAGCTGTCATTTTTGATAATGAAACATCATTCACAAATAAAATTATCAATAAATTCTACACAAAATATAAGATTAAACACACATTCTCCTCTCTATACTACCCAAAAGGAAATGGTCAAGTGAAAGCCACTAATAAAATAAGCAACATCATTTTGAGAAAAATAGTGACCAAATTTAGAGATGATTGGCATAATCAATTAGTCTTTGAATTATGGGTTTACCACATAAGTATTCATACACCCACATGAGCCACTCCTTATTCACTCATTTATGTTATACAAGAAATTTTACCATTGGAATTAGAAATCACAGCTCTTTATGTCTCCCTTAAGGGTATTCTCACTAACAACCAATATCGTAAAAAAAAATTACAGCAACTCAAACAATTAAACCATATACACATTCAAGTAGTAGAACATCTTAGAATCTAATAGCAATGTATCAAAAAAACTAGTTCACACCAGAGAATTTAATGTTAATGATCTCATTCTTAAATAAAATCTTCATAATGTTAATGCCAAAGAAGAAATCAAAGGAAAATTCAAACCAAATTGGTTATGACCATACAACATTACCAAAAATCTTATCTCTAAAATGTATTGTCTAGCTTCACTCAAACGAAAAAAACTTAACAATCCAATTAACATTATGCATCTACACAGATTCCATGTATAGTATGTTATTTTACACATTGCTTTTACATAAGTTTATTTTTAGCATTGATTATACATATTTTCTTATGATTAATTATATATATCTCAAATAATTCTAAAGTATAAAAACAATATAACATTTCAAAAAATAAATCCAAAAACTTTCAAATATGTCAAAAACAACAATTAGATTTCAATTTTCTACATTATCCATGCTTTATATTTCTACTACTATGCTAGGACTTACATTTATTATTCCATGTTATTGTATGTTGATTTATCTACATTAACATTCTTCATTTGATCTTCTTTGAGTGTGTAAAGTGAAATCCAACTACTTGATTGCTTCACTCTACCCATTGAGGGGGCATTCCTACTTCTACATTTGAGACACACATCAATATACATACCTACTAGGGACATCTTCTACATGACTATACCATCTAGGTTATGTCATTCCTATAATCCACACTCTAAGTTATCATGTTGATATACATTATCTACTAATTTATATAGATTACTTTATCGACATATCATTAGTATCTAGCACTTGTATATTTCTTATCATATACCTAGTATTTTACTATACATGTCTTGCATACTTTCCCTCTTCATTTGATTAAGTTATATGTGATTTTATATTTTCATTCTTTACATGATTTATCTTCTTACTTATCGTAGCTTGATGTGATTGTATTGCCAGTTCCTACTTGTCTCTTGTATGTGCCTTAACACATTTATGAATGTCTTTTGCTTATATTCATGTTTGTTCCTTAGGACATTTGCCAATATCCTTTGCTTGTACACTTCTATGTGTTTATGGACCTTATGTCAACTTTGATTACTCCAATTTTATGTGTATGTGGCATTTGAACATGCCTTGTATGCTTGCCTTCCAATTTGAGTGACATGTGCCCATGTCCCTTGTTTGTATGGCCCCTTGGCCACCCTTGTATGCTTCTTATTTTTTGCTTCTTTATTTTTGAAATGCCATGATCCATATCATGCATTTTCCTATTATCTTGGATGCCATGATGGACATCATGCTCCATCCCTCCATGATAGATAATAACTAACAAACTAACAACTAACATTTATAGTTTTTATTCAATTATAGTACATTTCACATGATATTACATTATTATGTCTATCTAGGCATACCCCTATTAATTTAATAATCTCTTAATTCAAACCATGTTATATCTTGACATATATTATTCATTATCATTGCTATATCATGTATATTTTCCATCTTAGCACACTTGTAGGGCTTCTTCTTCTGAGGGTAGTCATTACAGGGTACCTATTCCTACCCATAGAAGAGGGAGCATTAAAAAAGTTTTTTATATAGAGATCAAATATCCTATCAATCAAAAAATCCATTTTTAGAATAACTAGAATAATAACCAGTCATCAAACCACTTAGAATAGACTAAGCAGACAGTCAAGAATCTAGAAAAATGATTAGTTTTAGCCTAAGATAATAGTGTCAAGGATAGAATATATCATTAGACACTAGGGTGTCCTATTTTGGCATTCCTATCCAAACAGTAAAAAATCTAGATTTTATAGAAGCATGCAAAAAAGTAGGTTCAGCTATAGTTTTACACAATCAAACTAGTTCAAAATTAAAAAAAAGATTATATAATTTTCTGAAAGAATACAGACATAGGGGGAATCATGTGCGGTATGATTTTTTCTCACTTCAAATTTTAGATATGGTAGTTGGTATATGCTCTATATTAGAATCCATGTTTTAGACACTAGTGGTTGGGGGTAGATTGCATATTACTTTTTCTTCTTTTCTTTCTAAGTTTAGCATTACCTAGGCATTATTAGTAGTTGCAAGACTTACTCTATCTATAGGTGTTTGACATAATTTTAGAGTGGTTATCATAAAAGCCTGACCTCTATAGTTTTGAGTTCCCAAGTGGCTTACACATAAGCCAAATTTTTAGTTGGAGTGGCTTTCATATAGGCATAATCTCCATATTTTCTGAGATGGCCAACATTAGCCTATTTTCTAGTACACATTTATCTATCTACACCACATTATTATATTTTTATATCATTCAAGGGATTTATAATCCATCTCATACAACATAATTATCCATACCAATATCATTTTATAGCCTCACTTCATAGGTAAATGATGGAGCCAAAGGTCTAGCATTTGTATTCTTGAGCCACTTATTCAGAAGGATTAGACACATAGTCTAAACATAAATTAACACACACAAGATCATCTATATTTACTTCGTATCCAATGATGGAGCCAAATGGCTATCCTTTGTATTCTTGAGCCACTTATTTAGGGGGATTGGACACATAATTTAAACATCATTTAACACACACAAGAGCATGTAGATTTACTTAGTAGGTGATGATGGAGCTAAAGGGCCAACCTTTGCATTATTGAGCCACCTTCCATAGAATTGAGCACTCAACTCCATTCATGATATAAGTTTTGGTATAACATCATCTAGCACATATATTATTACTCAACCTTAGCATCATAATAGGTTTTGTATTGGTTTGTGTACTTAGTGAGGTGTATTCATTCCCTTCTCTTCCTCTCTTACCCATCTTTGTACATTCTTGTTTTATATTACATATAATAAGAACATATCTACTCTAAATTTTCCTTTCATAGATTTACACTTGCACAATGTGCTCTTTATACACTATCCAGCATTATTGAACATCACATAGCTTTATGGACTTCAGCTTTGCAGGTAAGTTTAGGTATGCTTTTTATTTTCCTTTATCCTAGTATTTTGCTCTACTACATCACTAGAATAAAGAAGGGGGAAAATGTAGTCATATAATATGCAAAAATTGGAAACTTGAGTATGGATAATGACACCAAATTCTTAGGTCCCTCTTTCTTGCTCTCATAACCCTCTCAAGGTTATTTTCACTGATTACTAATCATCCATCACCTTTTAGACTTGATCCTAGCTGAGCCAAGACCCTCTTTTCATGACTAATCCATCATAACAAGTCCTATCTACTTAGGACATTAGCGCCAAAATTGGACTATAGCACTAGACCCTAGGGTGTCTCATTTCCAGTGCTCCTATCTAATCACAATTTGAGCCTAGAATACCATTTCCCCCTGATTCCTCTTGTCCATTATGTCAACCTAGTCCATTTTCATCTAACCCATGTCCAATAGATCCATATAAAATCCAATTCAAAGTTCATTTATAAAGGGTTAGAAAACATCACTCAAGCAAGCAAGAATAAAAGAAAGACCACTCAAGCAATCTTCCCTATTCTCTTTATATAGCTAGCCTATATACTTTTAAGCCAATCCAAGTCCTTACACAAACCCCTAGTTATCTCAAGCACACCTAGTTTTTTCATTTCTTGTATTTTCATTCACTATTGTACCAATCACTCTTAAATGGATAACTACATATACCTTGATACCTCCTCAAAGTATTGTATGTAGGCAACATGCCCACACATGGGGTGTAAAGCACATCCAGTGCATCTTATACACACTAACCCATTTTCCCTATTTTCTAAAGTTTCTATTTAAGTTCATAAAAGACATAAACACAAGAAATCATATCTATAAGGATCTTTATTGATAGTGAGGCTCCGAAAGTTGCTACATAGGCTCACATTGATCAGGTAAAAAAAACACAAAACCTTAGATCCTCTATACAATAATGTTGAGGAAGGTTTATAGCACCAGAGCCTAAGGTGTCCAATTTAAGTGATCCTATCCAATCAAGAAATTAAGTTTAGGATCTTGTTTATGATAGTGTCTTAGGCCTATACACAAATTTCCAAACCCTGTCTCCATTGGATCAATACATAATAAGATAAGTGTAATTTTCTCTCTCTCACTATTATTATTAGAAAAGGTCAAATTGTAATTTAATTTCACAAATCGGTAGATTTAATTTGGAGTATTATTTATTGATCTTTTACTACTTAGACCCATTTATTATTTAGGAATTAAACACTAATTTCCCTAAAAATAATAAATCATGTTGGATGAATATTTACTTCTTCTTTTTGGGTTATGTAATGCACTTGATACCTTCATGGTGTTTATGAATGAGGTAATGAGGACATTCATTAATTACTTTGTAATTATATATTTGGATAATATTATTATTTTTATAATAACCTATTATGATAATATTGATTATCTTAAACAAGTTTGAAAAGTTACAAAGCAAAAAAATTAATGTTCAATGAGAAGAAATGTGATTTTTCTCAATAATCACTTGTCTTCTTGGGTCATGTGTTAGGAGATAGGGAATTAAGGATTGATAAAAATAATGTATAAAATATCATTAATTTTATAATGACCTCCAATGTGACTTAAACAAGATTATTTATGGTTACGGTTCAATATTTGAGGAAGTTTACCTAGAACTTATCTAAAATAGTTGCACCTTTACATCTTATTAAAGTAGGTGCTAGTAATTTTACATTGGGTAATACATAATCAAACATATTTTATATGTTAAAAAAAACATTATACATGATCGAGTTTTATCTTTTCATAACTTACAACTTATATTTGATGTGGAAACAAATTGTTATGACTATGTTATGGGGGATACCATAATTCAAAGAGGTAAGCCGATATTCTACCATCAAAAGTTATTTCATGGTGAAAATTTAAATTTTTATACATTATATATATATATATATATATATATATAATTTTATATATACACACACACACACACACACACACACAAACACACACACACACACACACACACACACACACACACACAGACATATACATATATATATATATATATATATATATATATATATATATATATATATACATATATATATATATATATATACGTATGTATGTATGTATATGTATGTATATATATATATATATATATATATATGTATATACATATATATATATATATATATATATATACATATATACATATATATATATATACATACATACATACATACATACATACATACATACATACATACATATATATATATATATATATACATATATATATATATACATATATATATATATATACATATATATATATATATATACATATATATATATATACATATATATATATATACATATATATATATATACATATATATATATATATATATATATATATATATATATACATACACACACACACACACACACACACACACACACACACACACACATGTATGTATGTATGTATACATATATATATATATATATACATACATACATACATACATACATACATACATATATATATATATATATATATATATATATATATATATATATATACATATATATATACATATATACATACATACATACATACATACATACATGTGTGTGTGTGTGTGTGTGTGTGTGTGTGTATAATGTATAAAAATTTAAAGTGTCACCATGAAATAACTTTTGATGGTATAATATCAGCTTACCTCCTTGAATTATGGTATCCCCCATAGCATAGTCATAAAAATTTGTTTCCACCTCAAATATATATAATCTTATTTAATAGGTGAATAAAACAAATCACTATATCATTGTAAAGGAAAATATTATCCATATAGACCATCAACCTCTCTAATATTTATAAGCTCAAAATAAATTTCTGCAAACTTGACATTATAAACGAAAGATAATTTTGAAAAAATACCATTTGGTTATTCAATATAATAAAAGTGGGACTAAAAATGTTATTGATATATTACCTAGACATATTTTTATTTCAGCCATGGATACCATAATGCTTCTTAAACCATTTATATATGAGTCTTATGTAGAGGAATATAAGCATGATGAAAATTTTGGGGAGATTTTTATTCAAGAGAATAAATCCCAAGTTGTGTGTTTTGATCCTAAGGATGATTTTAATATTTATGATGGATTTATATATAATTTGGGTAAGATTCATTTACCCAAGGATAAAATAATTAAATTAATGAGGGGAGCATATAATTTACATGTTGTAGTTAATTTTTGTTTTACAAAGACTATTTCATAGTTTTAATAAAGTTTACTGTAAAAACCCATTAGAACATGCTAATCATTTTATGGTGTGAACTTTAGTTATTTATTTAGACAAACAAAGATATGTTAAGTCTGTTCATTAACTTCAATCATTATTAGTGAATAGTCATCTATACATAGGTTATTATAAAAGAACATACATATTATTTTATATTAATCTCATACATTCAAACATAATATAGAAATAAGTGTGTGTATAAGAACACATATAAAAATATAAACAAAAACTTTAAATTATCTCTATTATCTCACAAATCAGGACTGTTTTCCATTTAAATTTTATATTATTTATGTAGCTTCAAGACTAGTTTGTCACTTTTCAATCATAACCCCAAATCTCTATCCAAATAGGTCATTTCATCTTCATATAGTCCTTTGATATATAATATTATGTAGACATACATAAAAAATTGGTATACACTACACAAAATACTATAAATCTCACACTTGTCACTCATACATACCCTATGATTTTATACTTATAAGTATACTTAAATAATTGTCTCATCTTGAGACAAAGTTATAGGAAATGTGACAAAGTCTAGAGATGGTGTAGTTATATACGCTACATTGAAGGGTTGATCCAAAATAAATACTTGTGGTTATCATTTGAAGTTTCATTTATCATTTTTCACTTATTTTAAACTAATTACCTACCCTTTTAAGTTTTAAACTAAGAAATTACCAATATACATACATTTATATGTTTTCATTAGATCGGAATAACTAGGGGGTCACCCTTTAAGGGGTTTCATCAATCATATCCCATTATTAAATATTATGTCCTTCCATACATTTAAAATATGAAAAAAATTTAAAATGGTTAATTTAGAGTACCTTATAAGAGGATGAAGTATTTGATTGAAAAGGTGGAATTGATGCCAGATATAATTCCTCTAGTGGTATAGTGGAAGTTTTTAAATATGATGATTATGGTGTTATAGGGGATAGATTTAAAGATGAACATATTGTAATTTTAGATGATAGTCGTGTCTATTTTGATGGAGGTACTTCAGACATTTTATTTACTCACAACTCCAGAATCATTTGGGTAGGTGTGATGAACTTTGGATCATCAACCATGGTTGTGATTGAATTATCGAGGTTCATTAATTCATTCTTAAATCAATGCCAATATTCTAATATATCCCATGAGTCTTTGTAGTGGATCTTGGATATGCATGATGTTTTCAATATCTTCATTCTCTATAGATGCAATGATTAGCTTAAGTTATTGGATATTTTAATATGTATCTTAGGTGATCTAGTTCATCTTGTTTACATACATTTGCATTTGAATTCCAATGAAAGTGATTCATATCATCTCATTTTCCCAGGTAGTCCATTACATTATTTTAGAGACAAATAATTTTTAAGCATAGTATCAAAATCAATAGGTTGAATAATTTCAATATGCATTATTTATTTGGACTTGTTAGCCATAGATAAGACTAGTGTTATTTATTTTACTACATATTCTTGATAGCTCTTTCTATCCTTCATAATGTGAGAGGTTTTTATGTCTTGGTGCATCACACATTTAAGTACTTACTCTTATTCTTTTAAGATCTCAAAGATAAATTATAACTTAGCTCACTAGTGTTGGCCTTTAGCTAGTAATTACTACAAATTTTCTGTAATAAATTAATCATTTGTTAGCAGTGTAAATAAGGTCATGAACTAATTATTCTATAACATGACCTACTCTATAAAAACTAGAATGAATAGTGATGGGCATGTATAATCAATTATTTTATGTGACTTGGTTAATTGGTCATGTAGGTATGAATTCTTCTCTTAAAATTTAATGTTGTCATGCTCTAATTTAAATTCCTTATCTGGAATAGATTATTAGATGGAAAACACTTTAATATTTTTAACTTAAATTACTTATCTGGAATAGATTATTAGAAGATGGAAAAAACTTTAATATCTTTAGTCAATGCAACTTTGGTAATTGTTAGTGAGAATTTTTGACTTGTCATGGATAGTGTTAAAGATGTTGTAGTAGCTATTGGTGGTGTAGGTTCGTGTCTAATATGAACAATAGGGAGTGTGAATGTCATTCTTAATAAATGTGTATATTATGCATACCATAACCATTGAATCACTAGTGGTAGTTTATATTATTAAACTTATTATTTTACCCCTCATTGGGTCAATCATGATCCTTGTAATATGCTGTATGGATATTAGGTCTCAGTGATCAGCTTGATTTTTATACTCATCTTTTTACATTTTTTCTATGATTTAAGCATTATTATTTATTTACGCATCCTATTTTTATTTTACAAATACCTCTACTTACATATTCACTTCTTCTTCAAATTTATTATTATCCACTTATTCAACTTGTCTATCTTGTTTTGTAGCATCCTTCACTTCTTGATCTTCTACAACCTTCTTTTCCAACTCCTCTTGCTTGCATACATATTATTTATTTTTATTTTTAGTTTCTTTAAGTATTGTATCAGCCTCATATTTATTATTTTTCACCTCTTTAGCATCCTTTTCTTCTTCTACTTTTCTTCCTCTTCTTCTTTCCTTCTCTTCTTCACTTATTATTTATTATCATACTCATATTCTTTTTTATTCTTATCTTTTTCTTACCTTTTGACATTTTATATCTCAACATTTTTTTATTCATTTGCCTTTGCAATTATTTTTTCCTATATAGTTTCTTATGCTTTTTTTAATGAAATATTATGTTAAAGTTGATTTTACTCCATTTTTTATTGTGATGTAGGTTTACGTTTTATGATTTATTACTGCACAAATTATTTCATGGAGTCAATAGTCTTGAGAGCACGTTGTGTAGTTGGGGACTATGGGAAAAATGGTGGAGAAGGGGTGAAAGTGGTGGATAAGGAAGTAGGGAATACTATTGAGAAATAAAAGGATATGGTGAAATAACCACTCTATACTTTATTACTATTTTTTTTGAGGGAGTAGGTGAAATAAACATTTACTTTTTCTACTTAGATGCATGATTTTAAACAAGTCTTTATTTTTATCCTTGTTATTATTTTTATTACTCCCCTATATCCTCTTACACAATGAACAAGGTTCCCATGAATTTTGTGGCTATAGGAGATGGCCTCTTAGTTGCATGAATGCACAATCTACATGCTAAGTTATTCTCATGACTTACTATGTTTATACTTTCTCCATCCCTTGTGTTTTTTAGAAATATGTATCGGTGCCATCATTGGAGATGATGAGCCTAATCTTGATGATCTTCCTATAAAAATGGACTCTATATTCATTTTATCACTTACTCTACTATGACTATGTCTATAATTATGGAATTTAGAGGTTTGGGTATTTTGACAAAAATTACATCTAGAACACCATTTATTAATTGATATGTAAAACTAATTTATATAATAATAACTCTTTTTAATCCTTATCCTCATGTATATCCCTTTTAATGTCCTCCATCATATAATTTTACACTTTATCCAAATTTAAACCCAAGTTCTTTAGGCCGTATTTAGTGGTAATCTTGGGCATGATGTAATCACTCAATAATGAATTTGTGTCATGATACCTCTTCTTTGGTGTTGTAAAAGCTTAAAATGATAGAGCTTCCATCTTACATGTGGATATTTTTGACTATGATGTATAATTTTTTGGTTATGAATATTATTTTTCCCATGATTCCCCTTTTTATTGTGGAAAATGTTATTATATATTGGAGGGCATAGATCACATTGATGGCATTACCATTTGATAATAGATTTTAAGCTTAAGACCTTTGATTGAGTGTCTATAATAGTGATTAAGGAGAGTAGTATTACTGGTGGATTCATCAACTCATGAATTTTATTTGAACCCCATTGTGAAGTTTGGTGACAATAAAATGTTTTCCCTATACTATAAAACATTTTAGGCACTCGAGGGTGTGAGGAGTCAACCCTTAAATTTCTATCTACCATTGGCTTAAATGGCTAGGATTTACATATTACTACCCTATTTTCATCCATACAAGGTTAAAAAAGGTAGTGGTGGTCTAAAAATCTATATATGATGTGATAGGTCTATTTATATTGCTTAAACAAAAAATACCAAAAAATGGTATTGAAAAATCCATTATGCATTCATGAAAAACTTCTTAACATCGGTAATAAATTTTTTTAGCAAAAACTCTAGTCATTTTAATTATTCTTCATTTAATATCATACAGTATTAAAAACTAATAACCAATTAGCTATTTACATCACATTTTTTATGGTTGGATAGTATCTCTTACTTATGCATTTTGTGAGTACTCATACTATGAAAAATTTCCTTGAATCAATTAGAATTACTTTGGAAGATTGTATGCATTTCTCTTTGATGTATGAATGGATCAAAGTGATCTTGGATTTTTACTATGCCAAAGAGGTCCCTATTACTATAATCATAGTTTCTTATGAAATTATAGTTGAATTGATGTTAATGGTAAGATCCTTTGAAAAGTGTATGGATCTTTCATTATAGTGACTCAAAATAGTCATAATAACTTGATTTAATTGGCCAAAGGTGGGGATCATGATAAGGCATTCTATGTCTGATCATCATAGAATATCTAATATGGATAGGTTTCATGTATTTAAGCCTATGACATGTTCTTGAGATAAAAATTTGGTCTTTAAATAATTGATTAAATCAAAGGGTTCAAGATCATGATATATAGTTTACTTGAGTGAGAACCCAATACCCATATCTTCCTTTTGTAATTATAAAAAAGGGATGAGTTGTTGAGAAATGTCCATTTTATCTCATCTAAATTGAAATTAATTCAAAATATTAACTCAATCAATTCATTGAAAAATTTATAGTATAGATTTCTCATTCACTTCAATTTGTGTAAATGTGTTCTCCCTTCTATGTCTTAATAACTATATATTTTACTCATGCCATATCAGTTGACACTTCAAACTGCTTTTATTTATTTATTTATTTGTTTTTAATATTATTTTAGCCTAAAATTTCATTGGTTATTATGATACAACCTTTATGTTTTAATTGATAGATTCATTATTTCATCTGACAACATTCAATGATGTATGCATCATCTTTTCTCTTTTAAAGCATTTCCTTTGTTGTAAATTACCTACACTTGATAAACATAGCAATTTTTGTAGTGATGCAATTTTTGAAGTGTCTTTTCATTAACTATCTTGGTAGATACAATTTAATACCACTTATTTATACCTTTTAGTCGTCATCTCATTCCTAAAATTACTCTATTGACTTACATGTTTACTAATTTATGTCTTTTTATTACTCCATTGATTCATTTTTGTGATCTACAACTTTTGAATTTTAGACTACATTCTGAATATCTATAGTATATAGATTGTAACATGCATACAAAAATACATATTTTTTTAAATATATAGAATTTATAACTACATGGTGTTATTCTCTTTTTCATTATGAAGACATAACTTGTGGTAGGGCTTAAGCCTACAAAAAGTTTCTCACCATAGAAGGATGGTCCCTTGGAGGTACCTGAGCACTATATTTATTTATTATGATAATTCATGGATAATATATGGTCCTTTACACCAAATTTGCAGCTTTTCTAGATGTATCATATAAATATTATCATATAACAAGACTATATGCTCTAGGTAAAACTCATTAAACCATAGATTGTGATCATGTCATGCCTTCTAACTCTTTTTTATTTATTTATTGCATATTAATTTCTTTACATAGTTTATCACATGATAGTTAAATCCATCAACCTTACCTGAAGTTAGTTTTGATCCCCTAGTCACATTGTCAATGTAATTCACAGGCTTAAAACTATGTATTACATTGGCATCATGACTTTCATTCTATAAACTAAATAAAAAGGAGTGAATCCTATTATACATTTATATTTGGTCCTATATTCCCATAATATCATAGGAAATTTA
Source organism: Torreya grandis (assembly GCA_037957365.1). Taxonomy (NCBI): domain Eukaryota; kingdom Viridiplantae; phylum Streptophyta; class Pinopsida; order Cupressales; family Taxaceae; genus Torreya; species Torreya grandis. Next base: position 110,643 of record JARHVA010002450.1, read on the forward strand.
TCCTCCCAATCATCTCCTTATACATTACATATTTTCATTAGCATATGTTCAAGAACTTTCTTTGATGCATTTGCTTACCCAATGGCTTAAGAATGATAAGACATGCTCATATGGTGTGATATCATGAATTCCTCAATTAGAGTCTTTATTTTATTATTCAATAAGTGTGTTAATATGTGACTAAATAGATTAAACATACATCCAAACTTGGTTACAATGTTCTTGTAGAAGAATTAGGATACATCTTTGACACTACAACTTGGTGTCGTAAAGGTTTTTATCCTTTTTTGAAGTAATCCATCATAGTGGTTATATATATGGCATGAATGTTATTTCATGGTGGATTAATATGCCATAAAAAATAAATTCCCCATTGTTCAAATAGTTTCACTACTATAATTGGGTTTGGATAAATTCCATCCCTTTGGTTTGGCCATCTTACAAATGGATAAATGTCATAGTTGTTTTGAATCTATGCACATCTTAAGATGGAGTAAGCCACCAAAAATATAATTTTAATTATATTCCTCACAATATATTACCTTGTGAAGTGTCCTCTTATGAATCCCTAGTGAAATTATTCTATAAATTATGGTCTCTCATGATCTAGTGTTAATCTATGCAACACATCATTCTTACCCATTCTATAAAGAATCCCATCAATTATAATGAATGATATATCTCCTTTCACCAACATAGTGCACAATAAACAAACCTTATTCCAAAAATTTGGATAATTATTCCATATTCTCTAGGATTATAGATACTCTAAAAAAATGAGCATCTAGTAATTCATCATGCAATTCTTATAGTATTTCACCATTCTTTAGGTGACTAAGATGATATGACCCCACACTTTCTCTTCATGATTTGACATTGATATTAAATTGTTGTTGAAAAAACATTAAACATATTAATATAAATCCTCCAAACATGGGATTGTTCACAAAATATCATAGAGATTTATGGTCTAAAAATAATTTAAATGGTGTATCCAAAATATAATCTATGAATTTATGTACTACAAACATCATAGCTAGAACTTATGATTTTGTATTGTAGTTATTATAATCCATTGAAATCTTATAAATTGTAAATTAAGTATGGTGATCTCATTACTCATATATAGGTTGATATAACATGACTCCTAATAAAATTATATAAGTTTCTATATGGAAATCAAAATCTTACTCTATTATGGACATACCAATATGGATGTTTTTACTCATCTTTGTATAAAACCTATGAAGGTTTATTAACATTCATTTTTACATTTAAACCATGAATCCTTGCAAAATATCCTTTTTAATGGAAAAAAATATAGATGCATACCCATAATTAAATTGAATTCATACCTAGTATACGCCCATAATGATTGTACTTTGAAATAACTTACACGAGGTTGCAATCCCATAATGATTACATTTTTATATTAGTACCATAAGACCATCATTACATATTACATGTCCCAAGAGAACACAAAAATTTGTTGTTTTTTTTATAAATTTAAATATATTCATAAATCTTAGCATATTTATAACATAAGGCATAATTTTTAAAGTTGATTTTTGAATAATGAAAACATAGCCTAATTATCTAGAGAAAACTCTAGAAATTCATGTATGAATTCCTTAAATGTAGTGACTAAATTTATATAAAAAATTAGGGGAATTTGTTTAGACCAAAAGTCATCACATTATATGAAAATGAACCCCTCTTTTGAAAAATGTCATTTTTACATTCCTCCATTTCAATCAGATTATGATGATAGCCACTAAAGCCATCTATGAAATAATATACTTCATATCCTTTGACTAACTCGATAGCTTTGTTTATGAAATATTTTAGAAATGGATTGGTAACACAAACATCATTTAGTGTTTTATAGTCACCATAAACTCTAATTTATCCTAAATTTTTGTGTTGAATCAACATTAGACTTACCCAGTCTATTCTATCTACTAAATAGATGATCCATGCTTCCTACATCTAATCAATTTCAACCTTGAATTTGAGCTTCATATTAGAATTTATTTTGTAGGGGCACTTATTTATAGGCCTTATGAACTCTTAGAGTCATAAATTCATATCACCCAATAAAGGGTAAATTTTTTTGTTAAATACATCTTCGTAATCTCATGGAAATTAGATGCTCTGTAAAAAAAAATTATGCATCCAATAGTCACCTAGGGTCACTAGCTTTGGTATCGAGTCTATATGAACATTATCCACTACTTTGTATTATATTTCTTGTTATATCTTATTTGGCATATCTAAAATAGAATCTATTAGTGTATTTTTTCCTTCCTATACATGAATATTTAGGTCTTATAATTGTGTATACTATTCTTGCTATATGATTTTGATTTTAGGCTCTTCTATCTAATATTCATGATAAAATACTATTTTTAAATATAAATCCTCAAAACTATCATTGGATTATACTTGATCTACATTATCTATAATCTTACTACATGATTTCAATAAAAACATTTTTTTATAATTGTTTTCACTATGATTATTTATAGTTATATCAAGTCCATCATGTAAAGTTTAATCCTATGTATTTATTATGTTTTCCTCCCATAAATGATATAAAAACATCTTCAACTCTTAGAGAGATTTTTGCACCATGTGATTCTCATCCTCAAATACAAATGTTTATATAAAATCATAATAAACCTATGGATAATTTCTGGTTTCATGATTTCACTCCTAATTAACTTCCATTATAATGGAAAAGGTGTTAAAGTGTGGTGGAATACATGAACCCAGTATATTGGTTCCAGACCCTATAAAGATTATATATCTACACACCTATAGTTTTGAAATTTAGGGAACTAACCTTAATTGAAAAATGGCCACTAATAAAAAATCACATGCGTTACATGAAATTTACCCATAATCAATTCATAGGTCTCTTCTTAATGTAATTTAATAGAATGGTAAACTTCCCACCATATCACAACAACACCTTTGAGTGCATAGTTCAGTGTAGTGACATAAATATCTATATTATGAACATGCCATTATAACCAAGGAATAAATTTTTATAAAGCCTCTATTTTTAATTACTATGGTAATTATCACATAGTATCAAAATATAATACCATTCTAATTGTACATACCTAACAATATCTTCATTCCCAGCTCAACATATGTGCATATGAATCCCCATTAGTAGAAGATAGAAATTCACATAATATAATACCATCCCAAGTTATTTTTTTGTATTTAATATTTATTATATTCATTAGATATAATAGGTATACCTTTGATCATGTTATAAATCACATAGATGGAGACTTTCACTCCACTATGTATAATTTTGACACTTTGTTGATGGTTTTAACATACTGGTGCGAACATTGTTTTTTAAGTTTCAACTTTTAAACCGGTTTTGTCTATTATTTGAAATTGGTAAACCCTATGGTTTGTAGAGCTTGTGACTTTGTTTTTTTTCATATTTTAAACTAAATTTCTCATTTTTATATTTATGGTGAAGTAGGATTCTTCTTAATGATGTACATATTTATTTTAGCCTTGTTCAAGGGTATTATGATATCTCTGTACCCTTGATGAGCCTTTAATTGATTAGCTACTATATTTATGGTCATTTGACCATCATAAGCCCACTTTTTTAGAATTATCACAAGGTAGTGCATTTCATTATTATTAATACAATAAATTTAAAGTCTCCTCATAGAATTAGATTAACAAATTTTATTTCTAAATATTTCAACCTCCCAATGATTTTTACCCTTCCATAATCTAAGAGATTCAATGTAAATGGGATGTAACTAAGACCACAATATTCAATGGTCTCCCATGTGGAGCAAGGAATAATATTATATATTCTACCAAAGTTGAAAAAAAATTAACTTCATATATCACATGTTCATTATACAATCATGAATAAACCTCCCATAGCTTCTTGGTTTTCAAATACTTGACAACCACTTTAGTTTATGATTGCTATATTTTTATGTAATCTAATAGATAATGAAAAAAATTATAGATATTCTATGATATGTCTTTATTTTTTAGCATGCTAATAAGTTTAATGGTTTTTTAAAATCTATAATTACTTTATATTGCATTAATAGGTAAAAACTATTCCCATAAAATTGTGCATCTACAACTACAACATTATTTTTAAATCATTTTTTTTTTATGTATATTCTATAGTAATTGTGTTTCTTTAAACATCAGAACCTTCTCTTGATATGGTATAGATAATTTTTCTATTAAAAATTTCTTATTAGAGGATCATATGGCATCTCAAAGGCTTTAAATCATTAATATATATATATATATATATATAATTTATAAGTGACAACTTTAAGATACACATGGTCTTTTAGTTTCACATTTACCATATTAACATTGTCTACTAGTTTCTCCTTTCTCTTATTCTATATGGTTGGATAATATCATATATTCTTATACCTTGATACTCTATAGTAAGCATGATAGAATTGTCTTTGTGGGTTACAAGGATAATTTTTCCCTTTATATTATTTTACTCACTAAACATGTAGAAAATAAGAGGTTGTCTACCCTTTTTCTATCATCTTGTCTACGATTTTGGCTACCTCATTGGTATCCTTCTATATATATTCTTAGATATCATCCTTGTATATATGGAGAATGATAAATTTGTTTTACTTATAAATCATATCCTCTATAATGTCTATTAGGAGAAGGTGGAGTCCATCATGATTATTATGGTGGAGATTCATAACTACAAGATTTGTGGTACTATGAGGATAGAGGTGTTCACCTAGATTGATACTAATGAAACTATGAAATCTATCTTAAAACACCTTAAGTCTAATACTGAGGAGATTATGCCATCCACCTAAATTTATATTATGTATCTTGGGTCATTTCTACATCTGAACTTTAAATTTTAGGTTTTGAAGCTACAATTTATTACACAACTACCATGAAGACATTCCTAGTAACATCTTCATTTAGCTCTTGAAGTGATATGAAATTATTATCATCATATTTATCAGATTTTCAAAAAAACAAATACATGTTGTGTAGTTGTTGTATGTATTAATGAATATGATGGCATTTCATAGTGGAATGACCCACTATATGGCACATTTCATAGAACTCCACATTTAATTTTGGACAATCACTCTTATGATGTCATTCCTTACTACACTTCATGCACTATATAGATAATTTGGTTTTGTTTATCTTTTGAAAATTTCATATTTTTCACATGCCATCATCTATCTTGGAATCTATCTTTGAAAAAAGATGCAAACTTCCTCATAGTATTTTATCTACTTACCTCAAATCATATCCAATTTACCATAATCCTTAAAAAATATTTATGTTTTTGTGATACTAAATTATATCTTATGTCAAAGGAATATAAAAATCATGCAAATTTGTCTGTCTTAAAACTATAAATTCGTTTGGTTTATAACATATGAGAACTTGTGGTCATAATATCATAATGATTATCCTATTTTATGTCAAATTATATCCATGTTTTAAATGGTTTTTATTTTGAATTTATGAATATTCAATTCCCTATTTATTTTATTACATACATCTTTCATAATCATTATGGTTATATTATTTTATAGATGAGTTATAGAGATCTACCTGTCAAGGATCCTATGAGCTTAAACTCATTCACATCATTGGTGGTGACATATTTATCATGAAATTTAATTTTTAGGTTAATAAATACTGTTTATGATTTGGATAACCATAATAAGGTGTTAAGGTTACAACAATTCCTAGATTGAGAAACATGTTTACTTCTATTGCACATAAAATAATTTCCTAATTAAATATTAAAATTTATTAGTTTCTTAGGATTCATTGTATATTTGGAAAAAATTATAAGTTTCTACACTTAGCTTTCCAATTTTAAATATAAAAATATCCAACCACTTACTATGCCTCTTAATGTATGTAATGATTAATCATAATAAGAAACTAGGCACCATGGATGTGTCCCTTTGGAATGAATGATCCTTGTCTAAGGTATCTCCCTCATGAGAAAATTAAACCTGACATTATTATAAAATTTACCAAAAAAATTAAATATGTTATCCTTGTTATTCTCCAAATGTTATCAACTATTTTAAAATTTTCCTAAAATTACACTATATCTACTCTAGTTGTTTCACTGTAACCTATCCACATTCTCTTTGTTCACTTTTTCTAAATCACATTCCCCATATCTCATGTTCCCTTCAATCTCTTTGTCTCCCTAAAATCATTAAAATACTTTTAGTTTCCCCTATCCATAGTCTAAAACTTTTATTCGAGTTATATCTCCTCTCATATTATTAAAAATATCCATTATACTCATACTACTAGTTACATTAGGATCATTTTACTTATTCCATCACTTTTGTTGTTGTAGTTCTCTCAATCTTGAGAATTATCTACTCTTTATGACTATTTTCATCATTTATATTATATTTATAGGTTCAATTTCCTTTAAAGTATTCATCATTCACTTCCTCAAATTCACATCCTCTTAAAACCCTATATGACTACTCCATATTGGTCAAGACTGACATCATGTCCTTATTCATAACAAACATATTTATAGGTATAGGTAGTTACTATATAAATTTTAATTTAATGCCTATTAAAATTATATAATCTATAGATTCAAATGAAATATACCCTTAGATTAATAACTTAGTAATGTCTCCATCAATAATGGTTTTTATCTAATAGTCTATCACATGTACCCAATCAATGTCTAGGTTTTATATCCTTTCTAACTTTTCCTCAATACAAAAAAAATGATCTCTCTTTGGTAAAAATAAATATTATTTAATTCTTAAAAACTAATAAGATAATATATTAGGAAACTTACACCATAAAATTCTGTGTATTTCACCAAGAATGTTCTTAGTTATGATTTATTTTTTAGTTATTCCAATTCATGTAGCCTCTGTTTGTTTTGATTTATAAATTATTTCATATAAATATCATTCTAGATCTCTTTTTCCTAATATAAATTTTAGTATCTTTCAAGTACTATGCTCACCAAATAGGTTTTATCATAGGTTCATAGAAAAACCCATCACAAAATTCTATGTATTTTATTGCATGAGCTTTAGTTAGAGATTTAAATAGATGGGGAAATGGTAAGATGATTCATTCATTCTTAGTTAATATTAATCTAAATACAATTTATTATAATATAATAGACATCTTATTTTATACTAATCACATAATTTCAAATAGAAGAAATAAATGAATGCACATATAAAGACACACATAAATCTTTAAATGAAACCATAAAATTATCCCTATTATCTTGAAAATCATAAATATTTTCATTTAAAATTTTATAGTTTTTGTAGAGCCTCATGAATATTACGTCACTTTGCATTCTTAACCTTTAATTTCTATCTGAGTGAAACTTTTCATCCTCTTACAATCATTTTATATACAATAATATTCTAAAATACATGTATAATCTTATACATTACACATAATAATATACATCACACACTTGTCACTCAACATACTTAATGATTTTATAATTCAAAGTCTACAAACAACACACATTTGTATAGGTATGTTTTTGGCTTAATATGTAAATATATGTTTCCAAATTCAATACAAGATGTGTATTTTTAAGTACAAGAAATCCTAGTAACATGAATTTTGATTTGTATATGCCATTAATAGTTTATTATAGGTTATGGGAAAACATTTCCATGGATTTTGTAATCGAGTTGGCTTTTAAATAAAGGAACATGGATATCTCTTTGTGTTCATAGACTAGTTTAGTAAGATGTGAATTTTAATTCTTTGTAAGAAGAATCTAAAAGGTAGTGATGTAGTTGAGTTTTTATGGCTATTGTGTGAGTACATTTTTCTCCACCTAGTTCTATTCTTCTAGATAGTGACTCAAGGTTTCTTGGTAAATTTTGGGCCACATTATGGGATAATATGGATACTAATTTGAAGTGTTGTACCACTTTCCACTCATAAATAAATGGAAAAATTTATGCTATGGAAAGAACATTGGTACACAATTTTATATTGTATAATAAGAAGCATCTAAAGTATTGGGATAAAATTTTGGTTTATATTTAACATTACCACAATAAATTAGTGAATTATTTTACTAGTACTATCATGTTGAAACTTGTTTTGGAGAGATGTCTCCATGAATTTTTTTTTTTTTTTTTTATACAACCATATAAATTCAATGGTAAAGTGGATCATAAGGTCTAAAAATATGATAAATTCACTAAGAATATTCATAAATTCCCCTCCAAGTGTAAGGGAGGTTTGATGAGTTTAAATCCAATTACAATGTAAGACATGATTTTTATAAGATTGGGTATATTCTCATTGATGTAGAAAATATATGGATTTATTTTAACTAAGAAACTATCATTGATTATTATAAGAGGCTTAATATTCTTAGGTATCATCCATTTTAAATATAAGAACAAGTGGGAAAGAATGTTTTTAAACTTGAATTTGCTCATATGAATATCTATTAAGTTGTGAATGGTGATAACTTAAATATTTTTTATACTTATATGTTATATAATGAATACCAAGGATTATATTTACCCTTACTTAAATACCTCACATTTAATAGTCAGTTGGATTAGAGAGGAGTGTTTTTTTTTAGGAGAAAGAAAGGGTAATGCAAACATGAGAGCAAGAACATTAGTTTATTGGGGTAAATGATCAAATAATCAAAGATGAAAAATGTTTTTTTATAATATATGAATGGAATAAATTTACTCCCTTATAGGATTCATAAAATTTTATGCACCTAAAAGCATCAACTTTTGGAGGTATGATCCAAATTTTGATCCTAGTGTACTAGTCATGTACGTTAGATTTGTAAACTATCCTAATTGTATTTAATTCGAGATTTCAATAGAAAATTTTTAGAAATTTAATTTAAAAAACATTATATTAGATATGATATAGATTAAGAGTAAATATAATGGTTATCTAGACATCCTCATATTGATGATGTCAATAAGTCTTAGATATTGAAATGAAAGGGGTTTTAATACATACCTATATTTACTAGAAGGTGATTAAGAAACCAATTATAAAGTTGTGTAACCTTTGGTGTGTGAGTGTGATTATGACACCAAATAATGGTTTTGTATCCTCATGTAATTAGTTTTAAAATATTTTATCTACATAAATATTTGGTTTGACCACCATACAAAACACCCAATTTTTAATGGTTGAAACTGTATTCTTATCAATGGAGGTTTTCTAAAGCTTCTTGGTGGACCAAAAAGATGAAAGAACATATATACATGTATTTAAAAGGTATAATTAATAAATATATGTATTTATAGGTCTTGAATTCATATTCAGATTATAGGTTTCATTTTTTATTCTTTATTTTTGTTATCTCTTTGTTTCCTAGTTTTAGATGGTTGGTTTGGTTGTGTTAAAGTACAGATATATGATGGATAATCATAGAACATAATTATGTAAAATTTTTGGATAATTTGGTAATGATAATTTTTTCCATAAATAAAATTCTTATCACTAACTTATACATTTAATACATTACATATTTGGATGGTAATTAAAGTTACCTCACCTACTAGAGTCCTTCCCACCATCGAGTTTATCTTGGATAACTCTTGTATTTATTATGAGGTTATTTCATTATTATTATTTTAATTTTCATTCCATATAGGTTTTAAATTTAATTTATATCACTTTATTATATTTATTTTAACATGGTTAATATCCTAGAACAATCATATTCCAATCACTTTTATGCTAAAAGTATATAGTGGTGAAGCTTAGAGTGGAATATCCACGTAGTTTATGGATCAACATTAGTGATAAATAATAACTTCCCAAAAAGTAATATTGTGAGACTAGGAGACAACATGATTTAAATTTTATTTTATTAAGATAATTTAATATAGTAACCTATAGGTTTCATTTTGTTTTTGAACAAGTGGGATTCTAACAGACACTAGAAAACCTGAAGCTAATTGCAATTGTGTATGGTAAAATATAAAGTTGGAAATTACTATAGATAAATTAATTACCACTCTACAAATAATTATAGAATTTTTAAAATATCAAAAAACATTAGAGTAAGAAAGAGAGTAAACAAATATGAAAAGGACAATTATTTTAATAACTATCCCTCTACATATCTCTTCTATCCAAGCTTATTATATATAACATTCATATAAAGGGTGATAGATTTCATGAAAAATGATATGTAGGGATTAATTATCTAAAATTACATAAGATTAACATGGATCCAATGTTTACCACTTGAATTAAACATTTTATTATATGATCCAAATATTAATTATGACAAAATGTCTTTAGATATGTATCATGTTTATTGACTTTTAAAAATAAGTATTTGAATAACTATTATAGGAAATAAAAAAATATAAGTTATGAAAATTTGAGTTTGAAATTTGGAATATTTAAAGATACAAAACATATATGAATGCAGGTAAATTAGTATACATCAATAAAAATATTTCATTATGCATGTAAATTACTTCAAGGTATATTCAATCAATAAAATTGAAATGCATAAATAAAAATTACTCGCCATAATTTATGAATCTATATGTAAAATTATTATTATTTTCTAATTTAAAAAAAGTTGTGACAATGCTTTTATTAAAAAATTAGGTTGATAATTTCTTATTAAGGTATATAAATTACTAATCTGACAAGTTTATAACATGTAAGAAACATGATAAAAATTAAGATTAATAGTTTTGTTTGAAAACATACTTGATGCACCATATTTACAATCAAATGTGTTTGCCATGACATCTTTCTCTATGTGCAATTTGAAACTATAGAAAATATAATTTAATATATAAAGATTTCAAATAGTAAATATCATTTTTAAAAATTATTTATCACTAAAATTAATATGACATTAAATTCATGTAAGGTTTAACTAAGATTAACCAATAATTGTCTAATTTAATAACAATGTTGTGAACCTAATGAATGTTAGGTATCTAGTTATTAGAAAGATGATTGTCATTGATGTCAAAAGAGACATTATGAGAAGGTCATTGATGTTTAGGACTGAGTATTATGATTCAAAAATGTGCAAGGGATCCTATAAAAGGATAAAGATGATTAGAATGGTTATGTTCATGAGTAGAATTCATCTAGTTCTTCATATTGATCATCTAGAAATTTTGGGTTTATGAAAATAAAATCTAAGAAGGTAGTTTGAATGCATCACCATTTCCATGTGTGGATGAGTTTGGTGGAGTTTTTAATATGGTTATTATCACATTAGTCCCTAGTTTTTATGCACCAGATATGAAGACATGTAATGAAACATAGTAGAAGATATGGGGATGAAAAGTTGTCTATTTAGATAGAATTCACTAAGTTCTAACATAGCCAAATTTGGAAAAGGGCTAAATAGAGATAATTAAACATGCTAATGAGGTCAAATTTTTCCCACATATAAATTTCAAGACAAAATGATCAAATGGGTTTGTTCATTTTTAAGCCTAGTTTCTATGAACTGAATCTCAAGTCACGTGATATAGCATGATAAAAGATATGCATGAATAAAATAGGGATCCCAGGCATTTGTATAGTGTTTTCCCACATAGTCAAATTTTTAGGTTTAAAAAAAGATAAGAGGCATTTTTATGATGTCATTCATATATAGATAAAATCCCCTATGTAAGAGTATCTTATACACTAAATATTAGATCATACTAGTAAGTGTGATAAGAGTTATACAAGAACAAAGTTGGTTTTTCGGGCAAGTTTTAGGCATATCTAGATTTTTCGTAGAATAATATGAGTGATTATATTAATGGCATTATATCTTGCATGTATGAAATCTTACAGAAGAAATGAGCATATGATTTTGTTCATTATCATGTTTGTGGATCAAAAATCCACAGTCATTATTTTTGGAGTAGTTTGTCTCTAGCTTTGAGCTCACTTGGTAGTTAGTAGTTCCTTAGAACCTTTCAATAGCTCCCATTTAAGCCCCTTCCTCCTTTGGGACATAATTTTTTAATTTTTTCCTAAGTACCAACCTTCATCTACTCCTATATAGTATCCCGATGCTCATCTAGCTCAAGGAGACTTTTATCTCACTTTGATGGAGTGCCAACTTGACATGTGGTGGCCATACGCTTTTTAAATCATTTTCATTTTTAGGTCAGACCTATAAGAAACACCATTGGTTGATAGAATGATATATGGGTCCCACTAATTAGTTCATGAAATTATTGGCATGGCTTCTTCTACATGGTGCCCCGTCCTCACTTCAACAAAGAAATGTTTAACTTCCTCTGAAGGAGCATTTACTTGACATATAGTACCCCCACACTCAATATCACTAAATAAATCCCTATCCTCCCTGAAAAATCACTAGATTAATATGTGTCATCCCCATACTTACCCTAGAGTAGTGTTGGTTTTCTATAACTTAAATCATTGCCACTGGATGAGAGTGTGGGTTCCTCCTTTTTAGTAAGGCTTTAGAAACACTTTAAGCCTAGATTAAAATATAATCTATTAGTTTTAAGGGTGAATAATGAAATTAAACATATCATGGGTTGGATATATCTAAAAGTATACATGTTTCACCACCTTGCTTTTCCTAAAAGTAGTGGCCATAACAAAAATAATGTAGTTGCACCATATCCAAGATTTAAAGGCTAATTACACTCATGTAATCAAGACCCTTTTTTATTTACAATAGCATCATCATGGGTGTAAGTGTTATAATCTCCATGTGTCATTTTCCTGAATAAATCACCTCACCTATTTATTTTGGGCTCATTCCTTTTAAAAAGGGCTGGTTATCATTTTTGTATGATCTCTCTATTTTTGTGAGTAACCATTGTAATAGACTAGGAATAATAGCAATTAGCAGGTGCATCTTATGCATGTGATTAAATGCTTTGTATGTGCCCCTTGTGGCCTTATATATTCTATTCTCCATATATATTGAAGAGGATGTGATGTTTCATGCTATTTGGAGTGGAAAATTATTTGTGTTTGTTGTTTATCTTCTCCTACTTCTATAGTTTTTATCTTTGTGTGCATAATAGACTATAGATCATGCTTTATGATCCTTTATGGTCTGTGATGATTGAAGATATAATATATTATATACATTTATAGGTTAATTTTTTAAATATATCAATGCATCACCTTAGATTAGATTTACTTTCATGTTATCTATTTTCCTTTCTATTATCCCTTTTCACCCCCAAAATTAAATGAAGAGTTAGCTTTTAAAATTATAGTGGTTACTTTACAAATCATGTTTGGTACCACATATCTAAAGCTTCCCATATATGGTTATTAAACTTGAATTGAAAGTTTTAGGTGTATATATTTAATATTTTTTGGTATGCTTGATAAGACCATCTACTAGTCTGACTAACTAGAAACATGAGTTTATGAGCCCTAGGCCCATAACAAGGTCATAAACTATGAATAATCTAAATTTTATAACACCACCTTTATGATCCCCTATTCATAAAAGATCCTTAGGGTCCAACATTACACAACAAAAAAAATAAAAAATGGCACATAGAAGCCCACCAAGAAACTTTGTGTCATGGGATAGGGGTAGCCCACTTATTCCTCTGATGCCCCCAATTGTATGGGACCCCATTATTACAAATGTGTTGAAGGTACTCCCCAAGTTTTTGGGAGAAGATTTAAAGATAGTGGCTAAACATTTCCAAGATGTGGAAAACATGTGTATTGTTCACTAAATCAACATGAAGAATCTAACCTTGAGGTTATTAGTAGTCTCTTTCAAAGGGTAGGCCATCGACTGGTATCGATCTTTATGAACCAACTTAATAAAAACCTAGGATGGTCTAGGAGAAAAAATCTTTGAGCAATTTAATGAGAAGTTGGATTGGTCATCTCTCTTACAATAGCTAATAAAAATCGAAAGGGCCCTATAAGAAGCCATGGTTTATTTTAACACTAGGTACAAAAAAACATAGGAAAGGATCCCATTGGTAACTCAACCACCCATAGGCATGGTTATTACTTTTTTACCTCAAATCTATCAATTCAAAAATTATAGTCATGATCTAATCACTTGGAGGTTAGATGTTATAAGATGCATATGATATCATGGTAAAGGATAAGAATAACTTAATTGATGTGGGGATGGTTCCTCATCAATTGATAAAGTTGATGTTCCTCAAGATGTCCATACCTATATAAGATGAGGTTCTGAACACTTCAAGAACCGCACCTCTTTTTATGTGTGTACCTACCTACTTAGGTGAACATGTCTACTACATATTTTCTAGTGGTGGAGATGAATGATATGAAAAATAGTGTATGAAATTTTTATGGTTAGATAATCAATCTCAAAATGCAAAAATCCATGCCTCCAAATCCTTCTTTCGATAACTACCAAGAGAGGAGACCACCTTACCAGTAAAATCAACATCAAGATAGATAAATGCTAAGATACCAAGCATCGAACAACTAGGATCCAAATAATCAAACACCAAATCATCATATGTAACCCTCTAATTAAATGGTTTTGGTCCCAGATCCTTTACATATGGTATCACCAAATACAAGCAGAGAGCTAGTGGATGGTCAGAATAGCTTGGCCAATGATTCTAACTCATGGTGTTCTCCTTGAAATTATTCTTGTGGGCCCTAAAATTGTCCAAGGGCTAACTTAAAGTAGAAGGTTTTTGATTAATGGTGAAAAGGTAATGCACTTGAATCAGTTCATGCATACCAATCCTTTGGGATTGAGGATGAAGTCTTGATGGTGTAAATGCAAGAGATGTCCTTAGAACAAGAAGAATAAATAATCCCATAACACATACTATTCTCCTAGGTAGAGGGTAAAGACACGATTTATATAAATGAGGTCTTTATATATATAACCCCATAGGTTCAAACATACTACATAGAGATGCTCAAATAAGAAAGGGTAGAAAACCATAGAAGCCCTGAAGAGGAAGCCCTCATTAATGAGTTCATTGAGAATAATCCACTTGAAAATTTTGATGCCATAATCCTAGGAACCTACCTGATCCATGATTAGTACCAAGACATTCTAAAAGTCTTAAAGGATGAAGGAGATTAGAATTAGATGCTTAGGGATGAGTTCAAATTTTGGACTCTGCATTTTGATGGTGTGAAGTGCAAAACTAGATCCAGATTTGGCATCTAACTAACATTTCCTTTTAGAAAATAAATCCTTTGATCCTTCTAATTTTAGTTCACCTATACAAATAAAAAGGTTAAATACAAGGCTCTAGTCCATGGCCTCAACCTCACTAAGTGAATGAGCATCAAATAAATAAAGGTATTCTATGATTCTAAATTAGTAGTGAGGTAGGTAAGACGGTGGTAGCCACAAACAATCTACGTATGAAATCTTACCACCACCACATATGGGATCTAATTGAATATTTCAAATCCTTTAAAATTTACATCATTATGAGAACCATGAATGTAGAAGATAATAAAATGGCAACAATAGGCTCCAAATTTGACCCATTAATTAACTTATTCACTAATAAATAAGTGGAGTGAGTAATCATTAGGATAGTTATCCTAGATAATGATAAAAACTGGTAGGTGTTCAAAAGTGATACTTAGATTATGATGTTCTTATAAAAATAATGTGAGTTCATGAAACAACTATAGCTAAAAATTGAAGAGGCCTATGGAGACCAAATCTTACAGCTGAAAACCAACAAGCTTATAAAGGATCTCATAACCTTGGAAAATTTGTTTGACTCTGATGATGTAAAGAATGAAAAACACATGTTTCTTTATGGATAAGGGTGATTACTATGAGCTTGATGTTAGGGTGGAAGAAAGATGAGAATTGTAAAATAATTTCCCAAGGATAAGTATCAGTTAGTCTCTTTTTGTGTCAAATATGAAGGAGTCATCATGTGGACTTATGATGACTTGAAGGGATAGGACCTTAGGGTTATTTGACACACCATAGATTTTGTGGGAGGGACCAAGCTAGTCCAATATAAAAAAAGATTGGTTAATTTAAAGATTGATTCCATGATGGACCAAGAGTTTAGAAAACTAATTGACTCAAAGATCATATACCTAATCAATCAATCTACTTGGGTTTCTAATATAGTTTTTATATGGAATAAAAGTGGATAAATCTAACTATGTGTAGATTTATGAGATCTGAATAAGGCATCCCTGAAAGATCATTACCCCCTTCCCTTCATGGAGTAGATCCTCTAGATGGTAGAAAGTTCAGAGATGTTTTCCTTACTAGATAGATTCTTTAGGTACAACCAAGTATGGGTGAAAGAAGAAGACCAACACAAGACCACCTTCACCACAAAGTGGGGAACCTTCATGTATATGAAGATTCCTGTTAACCTTTTTAATGCTGATGTAACATTTTAGTGATAAATATATGTATCCTTCAAAGGTATAATTAATGAGATCATACTCATCTACCTAGATGATCTCACTATATTTTCTAAGAAGAATAAATATCACTTTGACCATCTAGAGAAGGTTTTCTAAAGATGTCAAGAATTTAAGGTGTCTCTAAACCCCAAGAAATGTGTCTTTAGGGTCCTTCAAGGTAAGATGCTCAGATACGTGGTATCCAAGGATGGTATTGTTATGGATCTAGAGAGTATAAAGGCCATCAAAGACTTGTATTTTCTAGTGAATAAGAAAGGGGTCCAATCTTTCCTTGAAAATATTAATATCATCAACAAGTTTATATCTAATTTTACAAGATTGTTTGGATCAATCACATTAATGTTGAGAAAAGACTAGGACTTAAAATGGACACCTAAAGGAAGAGTAGCATTTGAATAAATAAAAAGTGTAATATTTGTCATGCCCATACTTGTTAACCTCAACTTTTCCAGATATTTCATTATGTACGTATATGAGAGTGAGCATAGCCTCACAACTATGTTAACTCAAAAAAGAAGAAAAGGGAAATAATTAACATCCAATCACATTCTACTCTAGAAAATTATGTGGGTATGAATCCAAATAAAACATTATGGAGAGATAATCCTTCACCATCATCAAGTGTCTTAAGAATTTTAGGCACCTTATGGTAGGTATAAAAATAAAGGTGTATATGTCACACTCCAACATCTATGAGTACATCATAGAAGGAGAAATTTTGTAACAAGGGCCAATTAGCTCACCAATATTCTAAAATATGATATAGAATTTAAGCCAATAAAAGTAATCAAAGGGAGAAGAATCTATGAGTATCTAGCTCAATGCATAAATGTCTTAGAAGAGAATCAAAACATGCTAAAATTATCCCTGGTAAACCAATTTGAAGCTTATTAGTCTTGGTTAATTGATAGGGTCTATTTTATGTAGACCAATCAATATTTTGATGGGCTCCCCATGCATAAAAGGCATTTTTATAGGTTATAAGGGTCTAATTACATGCTACTCCAAGTGGTCCTTTTCAAGAGGAATTTTGATGGAGATATCATTCGATGTGTTTTTAAACCCCAAGAAGAGGATCCTCCAAGATATACACTTCACTCCCCCAGGTTGCCACTTCTCAGCTAAAACCACCATGACAAAAATCATGCATGTAGGGTATTATTGGCTAACCATGTTTGTGAACTACCAATAGGTAGTCAAGTAGTGCCAAAAATGTCAATTCCTTAGAGGAAAGAGGATAATTTCTTCCATGCCTCTAAACCTAATTATGATTGATGAACCCTTAACATAGTGGGGCCTAGACTACATCTAGATGATCAATATGATATCGAGTGTCGATCATAAATGGATACTAATAGCCACCGACTACTTCACTAGGTAGAATGAACTAGTCTTAATAAGGGAAGTAACTAAGAATGTGATCCTTGGATTCTTAGAAGAGCTTATGACAAGGTTTGACCCACCCAAAAAAATAATTTATGATAATTTTAAAGCCTTCCTTGGGTCTAAAATTGTTGAATTTTCACTCCAAAATGGTATATTTTGGAAAGGTTCATCCAATTACTACCTACAAGGGAATGGGTTGGTAGAGCCTACTAACAAAAATCTAATCAAGTTGATCAAAAGGATGTGAGATGACAAGAAGAGGGAGTGGTCCTTACATGTAAAGATAACCTTATGGGTAGATCACATCACCTTCAAATAGATTCTAAAAACTTGCCCATATGAACTTTTATATGGGAAGTAATTATAAATGTATCATTAGAAATCCCCCCATTACAGCTCTTGAAGGCCATTCAAATTCAATAAAATAGAGAAATGGAGGTTTGGATTGCTGAATTACTCAGACTCCAAAAAGTAAGAGAATTGTAAAGTGATGTGAAGCTCATCTAACAAAAATTGGTTATGCGATGGTTCGATAGAAAGTCATTCGACCCAAGATTTATACTAGGAGATTTGGTTTTCAAATATGATCAGCAAGTCGTAAAGCTAGGACAACATGCAAACTTGGATTCTCTTTAGAGAGGACCTTTTTACATCATTAACAAAAGGTGTGGAAATGCTTTTGAATTGGAATATCAAGAGGGAAACATGTTGGAGATCCCCATAAATGAGATAGACTTGAAGCATTTCAACTAACTAGCCCATCTACCCCTTGTACATAATTAGTTAGTTTCCCTTTTTTGTTTTGTGTTTCCTTCCTCTTTATTATTTCTTATTTCAAATTAGTGGCATTGGCATAAGTGGCTGATTGAATCGGCACACATACTCTCCCTAGTCCTCCCAAATCTTCAAAAATATTCTCTAAAATATGGTAATCTACCTGCATCACCTACCATTAATGTTAGATGCACCATTATACATGCTTTCCCATAAAAATCACCCCAATGTCTATTATAAATGGATATTCAAGTGTGTGTGCCACTCTTATCATTTATAGGGACACTCATTTTTTGAAATTCCAATGATAAGCCCACCTAGTGGCAATAATACATAAATACCCCCTCTCTCATTCGATCAAAACACTTGACACTTGGAATATTATTAGAGAGAATCAAGTAATTGAGAGGATTAGAGAGAGAGAGAGAGAGAGAGAGAGAGAGAGAGAGAGAGAGAGAGAGAGAGAGAGAGAGAGAGAGAGAGAGAGAGAGAGAGAGTCTATAGATTAAAAAAGTAAGCAAAGAATCATCAATCTAATATTTCAATTAGGAATAGAGAGTGAATTTTAAATAGATTTCTTAACTATGGAAGCTTTTATGTCTTCATCTAGGAATGATAAGCATCATTCAAAATAGAGAACCCATGATTTGAGAAGTAGGGGAGACCCTCACCCTAAATATGTTATGAACAAATCCTATTCTTAAGCCATTATTCAAGAAATGGAGAAGGTTCCAAACACCAAGAAGGTCACCAAGGGACCTTATAAGGATAAAACATTGGTGATCAACTTCATAGAAAAAATATTCAATCTAAAGTTAAACTAAAATCCAAAGGATTTGAGAGAGGGTGCCCATGCCTAAAATCTTGATAGGGTTAGCATGAAAGAGTATAACTCTATTGGATGTAAACATGGGAGTGCAAACTGACACAATACTTAGTGCCCTATTTGCATCCATGCCCAAAAATCATCACTCTCTACATAGAGAGATATGATGAAAACACTAGAGTGATCATTGAAAACACCCATTTAAGGGTGAAAATTAGTGTAGATAACATCAGAGAGATTCTTTGGCTCTAATATGATTCCAAGGGCACTATCTCTATCACCAAGATCCTTTAGAGCTTCTAATATTTTGAGGTTAAGGAAAAGGCACACTTTCTCAAATCTCTCCTCATAACCAAGGTCATGGAGATGGTTCTTTTATCTGTGCCCCTATTAAATTTTCCCATGCATCATTTGAAGGACACCCTATCCATTCTAGACTTCATCCTAGGCATGGATGTTGTTGAAAGTGTCAATGACTTTTTGTTTGGCATACTCTACCTTATGGCCACAATGGAGAAGGTACAAGAGTTCAAGATGGACTTTTATAAAGATATATCCTCTACCATGAGGGATGAACTAGAGAATTTATTAATGAGGGGTACATTTTGGTAATCATCCTTCCTCATGTACCTCATTCTATACCAACACTCCAATTTCTTCTCCTCAGACCTATCACTCAACACTTCTGATATAGAATTCTTCTCAAATATAGTGGCCCCAATCATCATATGGACTCACATCTTATCGATCCCTAAAGACTACTAAAATTTCTTAGAGATAATTATGGATCCAATTATCATGGACCTTAGCTAATAGGATATCATCTCTAGGATGATAGATTAGTAGCAAGCTTAGCTTATGGGCAATAATGTCCCAACCAACTAGTTCTAGGAAGCTAAATTTTAATTTATCTGAGTACATGAGTTTTAAGGATATCCCTTCCATCTCCCCCTCATGATAATTGACAAAACTTTATCCCTATATTTGGGTCACCAAATCAACATGGTATACTCCATCGATAAGGTGGGAAAGAAGAAGAAAGGCATATATAATGTCAATTTCACAAGGGATGCCATCATAGTTTTTAAAAGGAACTAGGGGTGCGTATTCATAACCAAGATTTTAGATCTTGGCCTAGAATTAATAAATGATAGATGGGACTATGATCCATCAAGATATATATCTAACTTAAAGACCACCATTGCTCCCAAGCATCAAGCATGACCTTACTTAGAGTAGAAGAAATCACCCATAGAGGACATTCCCCAAAATTATGTGGACCTAGATTAGATCTCACAAGATGCCCTTAAACCATGGGAGTCTTTCTTGTAAAGGTTCAAGCATATGACCCAACCAAGACTTTATCAAAGGGGATGAAGAATCAACTTGACCAATTGAACTATAATGAAGAAAATATGGATGACTTCATGAAATATAGGTACAAAATTAGCAATAGTTACATTGGTTTTAATGATGAGGATTAATATAAGACCTTTGAAAAGCTTTGGAATGAGTTCTACCTAGAAGAGGGTAGCTCAGAAGAGGAATCCACTCTTGAAATTGAAATAGGTGCTGATGAAGAAGAATAAGAAGACACTCCCAAGAAGGAGGTAGGAGATGCACCTCTAGAGAAATAAGTGGTAGAAGAGGTCATGGTGACCTAGAGGCCTTCAACATGATCACCACCCTTATTACCATAAAATACATCCCCATAGAAATAACAATATGCCTTTGGACACCTCATGGTTTTGTTATCCTAGCTTAATAAGATTAAGTAACTTTCTTCTATCCCTCTATTAATACCCCTAAAAGAATATCTACTTTGAAGATTCCTTTCTTTCCACCTTTACATCCTTTTCCACTTCCCCATCTCCTTCCACAACTCCATTATAGGTTGTGGCATCATCTAATGCCTAGCCAAGTACTTTGGCTATTTTAGTCACCTCTTCATCTACTCTCATAGTATTTCTATAGGTTATGACACCCTCTACTACTCAACCTGATACTACCTTAGCTCTGATCTTTTCCTCATCTACTTAGCCTACCATTGGCTTCACCCTTTTTTATTTTTTAATACCTATCTCCTCTGACATGACTTTCCTCACCCCTTACCTACATCATCTTCCTCATCCTCTCTCATAATGTAATCACCATTCACCCTACCCTATGGGCTCCCACCTATCTCCCTTTTAACTCTCACCATTCATTCACCAACTTCTATGGGACTAGGGTCTACTACTTAAAAAAATCAAATAGATATTCCATTCACACTACTATAGGGAATCCACTTTATATGGTTGATTATTCAAGTATTAGATCAATACCAATAGTATGTGTACATAGCTAGGGCATCCTAGGAAGCCTTAATGGAAATAAAAAGGGGGAGTTAGGCCAATGCCAATGCTTAAACTCACAGGTAGTCATTTTATGACACTACATAACAATCACTTATGATTTCTCATTTGACCCCCAAGTAGTCAAGCCCCAAAAATATATTTATCTAAGGGAATAAACTATTCAAACTATCAATCTCAACCTTGGCTAGGTTTGACACACTAATAGGGTCAAAATTATTGAGGAGACACAAAATTCTATGACTATAAACTATATAAAGGTAGCCTAATTGATAGGAAAGACCAAGCTGTAACTTGCAAAGGTGAAGGCTACAGTTGACCACCTTAATTTTGAGGCTAAATCTTAGGATGTTGACCTTAATAAGGCAATATATAACCTCTAGGAAGCATCTCAAACAATCTTCTAGGGAGAAGCTAGCCCATAGCTAGCTACCAAAACCCAAGATATAGGAGATGGAACTGGCTGAAAATTACCAAAAGATCTCTAACTCATACAAATCTTATCAACAACTATAGAATAAGGTACATCAAGACTCATTGGTTAAGGATCAAGAGATTGAGAATCTAAATAATGACCTTTCCACTTACCCACATGTTGTAAAAATCCTTCCCATAGTCCAATAGCTATACAAATTCTATTAGGAGAGGATCAAGATCACAATAGAAAACCTAAAGATAGTGATAAATTTTATCATAGATGCATATAAACTGGCCTCTCAAGTGAGCACATATGTTGATCAAGTGACCACCTTTGTCTCCCCCAAGGTCCTAGATTCATAGATCCTTATTCAAAATCTCTACAATGCTTCTCCAAAAATGGTACAAGCAATAGGGTGTCCAATCAAAGGAAAGAAACAATGAAGGTCAATGAATTCCAAAGCTAAAATAAAGCATAAAATAAATGCAAAGCATTCATTAATACCTTGAATCAATCAATCCAAGAGAGTTAGGGAGACATAGAGAAACTAGTCTAGTTAAGACTCCCCTCCTCTTTCTTAGTGGATAACAACATCCTCCTTAAAAACTAAATCAATGAACTACTTAAGCAAAAGGAGAATTACCAATCCATTTTATTAACTCTTAGTCAAGCACTTGATATCTCTAAAGTGGAAAAAAATTCACCCACTCACCCAAATAGAGTTCTAGATGTTGGTAGTTGTTAAAGGCTTGGGGAACATGTCCTTCAAGGAGATAATAGATCTGGATAGATCATTTGAGGATATTAATAATAAGATCCAACCAAAGGATGAAGAATGGGCACCCCTATAGGTGACCCTTCAAGAAATTTAGGTATCTACACCTTCCTCTTATTTTTCCATTTTTATTTTGACTAGTCTAAGTACTAGAGTTTTGGGTTCACCCACTTACAAGCAGATGCCCTTGTGAGTCACCAGGAGCTATGGATCAAAAGTCCATGATCACTATTTTTAGAATAGTTCATCTTTATCTTTGAGATCACTTAGTAGGTATTAGTTCCTCAACACCTTTTAGTAGTTCCCTTTTTGTCCCCTTCCTTTTTCAAGACCCCCCTTTTTAAATTTTTGCTAAGTACTAACCTCCATCCACTCCTTCCATGTGGTAGCTTGATGCTTATCCAACTTGAAGATACTTTAGTCTCACTTTAGTGGAGTGCTATCTCAACACATGTCATCCTCATGTTCATTAAATCCTTTTCATGTTTGGGTCAAGAATCCAAGTAGTTACATTAGTTGATTTAATGATAGATAGGCCACACTAAGTAGTTCATGAAAGGATTGAAATAACTACTTCCATGTTGTGCCCTCACACTCAATTCATCAAGGAAATGTTTGACTTCCTCTAGAAGAGTGTCTACTCGACATGTGGCACCCCAATGATCAATATCACTAAAGAATACCCATCCTCCGTAGATAAGCACCATCTCGATGCATGTCATCCTCCCACTTATCCTAGAGCAGTGTTGGTTTACCAAAACTTAAAGAAGTGCCATTGAATGAGAGTGTGGGTCCATCCTTTCAATTAAGGCTTTCAAAACACTTTAAGCCTAGCTTAAAGTATAATTTATTGGTTTTAAGGGGGACCAAATACATTAAACACAACATAGGTGGGACAGCTCTGGAAGTATACATATGTCACCACCTTGACTCTCCTAAGTATAATGGCCATAACAAAAATGATTTAGCTTCACCATATCAAGGATTTGGAGGCTGATTTCACTCATATAGTAAAGACCATTTTTTAGTTACAATGGTGTCATCATGAGCATGAGTGTTGGAATATCTAGTATGATTTTCCTTAAGTAGCCACCTCACCTATTTATTATGGGCTCCTTCTTTTTGAAAGGGGTCGGTTATCATTTTTGTTTGATCCCTCTATTTTTATGAATAGCCATTGTAATAAACTAGGATTAGTAGTAGTCAAAAATTTTCTATTCTTCAACCTTAGTAGGTGCACCTCATGAATGTGATTATATGCTTTGTATGTATCCATTATAGCCTTTTGTATTCTATTATCCATCTAAAATGAAGAGGATGTGTTGTTATATGTTATTTGGAGTGGAAAATTATCTTTTTCTATTGTTTCTTTTCTCCTACTTATATTTTTTTAAACTTTGTTTGAATAATAGACTATAGTTTATGCTTTATGCTCCTTTATGGTCTATGATGCTTGATGATCTAATATATTTTATGAAATTATAGGTTAATATTTTAAATCTCTCAATGCATCACCTTAGATTAGATTTAATTTCATGTTATATGTTTTCCTTTATTATATCCCTTTTCACCCCCAAAATTGAATGAAGAGCCAACTTCTAAAACCTTAGAGTTGCTTTATAGATTGTATTTGTTCCCACATCTATATAATTTCCCATCAATGTCTGTTAAACTTGAATTAAAAGTTTTAGGCATAAAAAATGCCTAGTTTATATGGTCTAAATTTTATAATAGGTAGATGATTGAATAAAAAGATATGAATCTAAAAAATTAGCCTTCCAGGCATAATTGAGATGGTCCCCATACTTAGTCAAATATACACAAAGTAAAGTTTGAGCTAGTTAGAAGATCAATAGTTAGCCCTTAATCATAAATTGAAAATACGAATAAGGATAATAAAGTCAATTTATTAAATTTATCTCTAAGTAAATGTGTTAGTGATAAATGTCATAATAATGAAGCTTGCAGAGTAAATCTAAGGAATGGTTTAAATTCAAGAGGTCAATTAGAAATATATTATTTCCAAGTGTCTCAATAGTGGGAATTAATAGCAATGTATAGAAGGCACATATTAATGCCAAGTGTCACATTCTCAAGAACTAAGTAGAGATAAAGATAGAGCCTTTTATAACATTTAATGGTGGGAAAATGATCATGTAAAGCAGATCCAATGGAGAGAGTGGACTTAATGGGATAAATTTTTTGAGGTTTATCAACATAGTGTTGAGTTAAAGACCAAAAAAGTTTGAGAAGATCAATGGAGCGTAAGCATTTCAAAGACTGAAGAAATAATGAGATGGGGTAAAGAGCTCAATGTTTAACATCAAGATAAAATTAAAGGTTATGCTAGTTTGAAAATCTAACATCACATGAAATATCAAATAAGAAAGATCAATGGACACATTTTAAATTTGAATAATTTAAGTTCAAAAGTGTATAACAATCCAACAAAGAGCATGAGCCTATCAGAGATCAATTGAATGGGAGCATTTTAAAGTTAAGTATATTGAATGAATACCATAAAATCATGACACCAAACATAAATATCAATAATCGATATTTAAAGATATGATCAATCTAATATTCAAGCATAGGAACATGTAGGTAATCCATATATTATAATACAAAAAAAGAGATTGATTTTTGTAATCAATCAAATCTATGTAATAATTCATGTTCATCAAAACTAGATTCTATTAAATTCTATAAATAATAATAAGAAAAGGAATCATTGTTGTGTAGCATGAGTTGAATACATAGGAAACTTGTTGTTCAAGATATAATGAATTAAGTCTAGAATAGAGTGTGATGTGTTTGTAAATAAGTGTGAACATAGAGAAGATATAGAACCCTATATCAATTATGTATATATATGTCATATAGAATACAATAAATGTTGTTAGAGCTATTTCTATTTCTATTGAGTAGAGTCAAATTGAGAGAGAGAGAGAGGTCGAGAGAAAGAGATTGATGAAGTATGTCAAATAGATAAATATTAGAGATACAGAACCAGATGTATAGAGAGAAGATAAGAGAATGTGTAGAGTATGAGTAGTTATAGATCATACCTATAATAGATAATTGAGGTTGTATTCTTATATGAATCAACATTGTAATTTGGAGTTGTAGTTCCATGTAGATCTAATTAGTTGGTGCCATCAGATAAGATAAATTGGTGCTCAATTAGGGAGTAGGTGCTTCCTTAGAGTAGGTGATCTTAAATAAATGGATTGGTGTCTCCTTAGGGTTAGTACCCTTAATCATTTTAATGAGTGGGGTTATTTATTATGAGGTTGGATTATAATGGTAGATTCTAGTAGCTATTCTCATGGTGGTTTTTCCCATACTGGGCTTTCCATGCTATATCTAGTGTTGTGTCTATTTGTGTGTTTGTTGGCTCTACATATAGTTTCAATATAAATTAAAAGGTTTTAAAAATTAATAATTTAATAATTATATTGATTCATACCCTCTCAATATATATTTATGTTCTAATAACTGGTAACAGAGCCTTAGATCCTTAGAATAAGCTTAATCAGCTGAGGTAGATATTGGAACATTGAGCACAAATGGATAGTCAAGAAGGATCTTAATCAAACAAAGCACATCTATTTGATAGATTAAACTATGTATTTTGGAGCATAATAATGGAATAATATTTATCCTCATGAGGGTTTGATGCATAGATGTCTATGGTGAATGGATATATAGCCCATGATACAACTCCTACTAATTAGGTTGCCAAGAAAGCATATTAGAGTAATGATAAGGTAAAGAATGCTATCCTTCATGGATTATCTAATTCAAATTTTGTCAAAGTGATGCATTGTAAAAATAAATAATATATCTAGAATAAATTGAAAAACATCTATGAAGGTGATGATAGGGTAAATCAAGCTAATATATAAACATTCAAAGGTAAGTTTGAAAGATTTAAAATGAATGAAGAAGATAAAATTGTAGACTACCTCCTCATAGTAGATTAAATATTCAGTGCAATCATAGGCCTTAGACAAGATATGAAATATCTAGTCATTGTTAATAAGGTCCTAAGATCTATACCATCAAGGTATGACTCAAAAATATCTATAATAAAGGAAGAAATATATCTAGATAAAATAAATATTGATGACTTTCATGGAACCTTCATATCCATGAGATGAGAATGGGAAAGATAGATACTTTCAAGAGAGAATTTGCATTCAAATCATCTAAACTAGTAAAGGTAGAAGCACCTACATCTAAATCAAAGGAGACTGATGAAGAAGAAGCCAACTTTGTTAGAAGATTAAAGAGAGTTTATGGAAAGTACAAAGGTAAGTTACCCTTTAAATGTGTTAATTATGGAAAATTAGGACATTTTACTACTAAATTTTTTTATAATAAGAAGGATAACGTCGAGTAAGAAGAGAATAGTAAAAAGGTCAAACCTCACTATTCCAAGAAGAAAAAAATATTCAAAAACAAGAAAGGCTTATACATAAAAGAATATAGTGACTCATTGGATGACAGTGATAGCTCAAATGATGAACATGATTGTGCCTTTGGGGCTAAGGAAAAAGAGGTAATATTCATGATAATAGAATCAACTTCTATAGATCAAGAAGAAATTGAAGACTTAGATGAAGAAGAAGAAGAAGGAGAAGTGGATTTAGAGTGTGAACTCATTTGTGCTTTAGAGGAAATTGATAATTTGAGAAAAGAGAGCTCAAATTATAAGAAGCTTTGAGAAAAGGAGATTGAGAAGATGTCCAAAAGTCTTGAAAAATCTAATAAGATGATAGTAATCCTAAAGACATAAGTTGAAGAGGCTAAAAGAATAGACGATGTAGTCAAACTCAAACTACAATTTAAATATGATGAGTTCATGAAGTTAGAATTAGAGATAGTGGCTTTAAAAAAGGAGATTGAGAAAGATAAATGAGAACTAGACAAAAATCTAAAGTTGATAAGAGGATCAAACATTCTTAGTGAATTGATCAACTCTCAAAAGCATTCAAAAGAGAGATCAGGTATTGGTTATGAAAAAGGAAAAAGTTCAATAGATAGTACATCTTAAGAAATCTTAAGGGGAGAAGAATATTGAATAAAATAAGAAAGATAGAGGTAGCTAATGCAGATGAATTCACAATCTTAAGAGACTTGAAGAAGCTAGAATTTAGAAGAGTTCCTCATACTACTCAAAGAAAGGTTATGACCAGGTATTCCTCATCTATCTATGGTTATTTATATACCTATAATTAGTTTGGTCATATGGATATTGATTTTAGAGTCTTACCTAAAAGGAGAACAAATTTTTTAAGTATAAACTCATTTGTTCCCTTGTTAGATACAAATGTAATATGATATAATTGCAATAATTTTGGTCACATAGCTAAACAATGTAGAATAAACTTTGTAAGACCAAAATAAAAAATTAAGAACAAAGTTATGCCTCTTAGTGTGGAAAAAGGTTCACAATTATTTGAAAAGGATAAACAAATACATATAAGAAACCCAAGGAAGTGTGAAAAGTGAAAGAATAATCTATTATTATATTAACTGCACTACATGCTAAGGAGTAGAATTTGTGGGTGATATATAGTGGTTGCTCAAAGCATATGACTGGTGATAATATAAAGTTCATCAAATTGAGAAAATATAAGGAAGTATCTATTAGCTTGGGTGACAACACTATAGTAAAGATCAGAGGTAAAGGAACCTTGAACATAGATGTTAAACTGCCTACACATGATGTCTTGTATGTTTAATGATTCAAGAATAATATACTAAGTGTTAGACAAATGTGTCATAATGGATATAATATCACATTTAATGTATAATGTTTCAAGTTAAAGATATATAAAATACTAGTTAAAGAAAGGAAAAGGACTAAAAGCAATATCTATAATCTTATTGAAGTGAATGGTAATAGCTGCCTAATAAGAAAGATTGATGAGATTTGGTTATGGCATAGAAGAATGGGTCATGCTATCTTTGATAATATAGTCAAAGTAAGCATAAATAAGTGTATCAGACACATGCCCAAGATAACCAAACCTATAGACACTACTTGTAAAGAATGTCAACTAGACAAACAAACAAGGGTCATATTTCAAACAAAGGAGTATGCAACTATAAAGCCTTTAGAATTAGTTCATATTTAGCTATTTAGTCTTACTAAGACAAGAGTATTTAAAGGAGAGAGATACTCCATGTTATTTGTATATTATTACTCAATAATTACATGGGTAACCTTTTTGAAGGATAAGTCATTAGCATTTGAGAGATTCAAGATCTTTAAGGCCATGGTGGAGAATGAGATTGGATGAAAAATAAAATGATTAAGATATATTAAAGGTGGATAATTAATCTCAAATGAGTTCATAGATTATTTTGAGAAGCATGGAATCAAAAGGCATTACTCTATAGCAAGGACTCCACAGTAGAATGGAGTTGATGATAGAAAAAATGAAAAAGTCAAGGAGATGGCCAAAATAATGCTAAAAGAGGATAAGTTACCTAATGGATACTAGAGAGAAATAGTCAAAATAGTATTATATATCTTAGATAAAGTCTAACTAAGGGTAAATAGTGATAAAACTCCCTATTATCTATGGTATGGAAAACATTCATATGTTAAGTACTTAAGAGTGTTTGGAAGAAAATGATACATCAAGACAGAGGAGGAAAAATTGGGAACCTTTTAATCAATATTTGATGAAGGAATATTTATTGGTTATTCCAACCAAATAAAAGCCTATATTTGTTATAATAAAAGGATATACAAGATTTTAGAGAGAATCAATGTCAAAGTTGAATAAGGCATGAAACATGTTGAACCTGGTAAATAAATCTATAATAAGGAATTAGATTCTAAAGATGAAGTAGATAATGAAGAACACGAGGAAGTAAATGAAAAGGCACCTCTAATATTTTTTCAAAAGGATAAACCTATAGAGCATATCATTGAAAATAATAATGGAGTTTATACAAGGAGTTCATTTGTAATGAACAAGGAGCAAGTTTCTCTCTAATGTCTAAAATTGAGCATAAGAGCTATGTTGAAGCCATCAAGGATGAAAATTAGATAAAATCTATGTAAGAAGAACTAAGCCAAATTTAAAAGAATAAAAATTAGAAATTAGTCCCAAGACCTTCAAACAAGAATGTGATAGGTATAAAGTGGGTCTTTAGAAACAAGCTTAATGAGGATGGAGAAATCATAAGAAATAAGGAAATATTGGTGTGTAAAGGATATGCACAAGTTAAGGGCATAAAATTTGGAGGACACATTTTCTCCAATTACTAGATTGGAATCCATAAGAATATTTTTAGCATTATCTATTTACAATAAATTCAAAGTCTATCAAATGGATGTTAAGTCAACTTTCTAGAATGGGAACCTAGAAGAGGAATTATACATAGAACAACCTAAAGGCTTTCAATTATTGGAATAAGAATATTGTGTATGAAAACTAAATAAATATTTGTATGGTCTAAAATAGGCACCTAGGGCATGGTATTCAAGCTTATACTAGTTCCTATAACATTAAGGATTCAATAAAGGGTGTGCAAACAATAATCTATACTTCAAATCAAAAAGTGAGAAAATTTTAATTGTTGTATATGTAGATGAAATCATCTTTAGTGGTAGTAATAAAAAAATGTCCAAATAATTTGATAAATAAATGCAAAGTGAGTTTTATATGTCTATGCTTTGAGAGATTTCTTTCTTTCTTGGTCTAAAAATAGCACAATTCAATGAAGGGATATTTATATCCCAAACCAAGTATGCAAAGGAAATGATCAAGAGTTTGTAATGGAAAATAGCAAACTAGTAAGTTCTCCTATGATAGCTAGATGAAAGTTGAGCAAAGAAGATGAGTCCCTTGATGTAAATCAGACTAAATATAAATCAATGATAAGTAGCTCGTTATACCTAACTACATCAAGACTAGATATCATAAAATCAGTGTGTAAGGTTACAATATTTTAGGCTACTCCAAAAGAATCACATGTCAATGTAGTGAAAAGGATCTTTAGATACATCAAAATCACAATTGACTATGTTCTATGGTATCATACAAGTGAATATTTCACTTTGATAGATTATATAAATGTTGACTAGGTAGGAAGTGTGGATGATAGAAGAATCACTAGTGGTGGTTCATATTTACTTAGAAATAGACTTGTTTCGTGGTTGAGCAAAAATCAAGAGTCAATTACTCTTTCTATAGTAGAAGCAGAGTATGTAGTAGTATTGGCATGTTGTAATCAAGTCTTATGGATGAAATAAACATTAAAATACATCAAGGTAGAGTACAAGCCACCAATCTCTAGTATTTTTGATAATTCAATTGCTATTAATATATCAAAGAATCTAGTGATGAATTCTAGAATGAAGTACATATCAATCAAGTATCACTTCTTAAGAGACAGGGTTGAAGATCAAGAGGTCACAATGGAGTATGTGCTAACTCAAGATCAAATTGTAGACATATTCACCAAAGCTCTTCCTAGGGAACAATTTGAGTATCTAAGACTTAAGTTGGGAGTGGTGGCTCTTACATCACATTACTAGATCCTAGTGATAGAGCATGAATCTAGGGGGAGTCTCATAGAATATTTTTTAATCCCTAAAAGAAGAAATAAAAGGCAACTTAGGTATGAATACTTTTGTAAAGTTCTAATGAGTTGATGCTTGTAGATTATTACCAAAACTCCTCTATATGACAAAGGGGGAGAAACTTTTGGAAAAATAGTCAGAAAGAGTCCCTTTACCATTGATGTCAAATGGGGAGAAGAAGAGAAAATTCTCTCTACAAAAGTTTGGATAAAAATTGCAAATATCAAAGAAGAAATAGAGTAAGTGTCCAAGTTGGGTATTAGGAAAATGTGTCATTTCCTAAGGGGGATAAAGTTTGGTATAAATGGATTCAATTCATACTCATTAGAAGCCAATGCAAGTAGTGATAGAGAAGGAGTAGAATATTAAAATATCAGAGCATTTAGTTTACCATCAATGACAAAGGGGGAAATTATTGGAAATATGACTATCATTAATGTCAAAAGGAACATTATGAGAAGGTATTTAATGTTTGGGACTGATTATTATTATTTGAGGATGTGCAAGGGATCTTATAAAAAGTCAAGGATTATTGGAATGCTTGAGTGCATGAGTGTAATTCATTAGTTTCTTCATATTGATCATCTAGACATTTTGGGTCTATGATAGGAAAATTTGAGAAGGTAATTTGATGATGTCACCATTTCCACATGTGGATGAGTCTGGAGAGTTGATCATATGGTTATGATCACATTAGTCCCTAGTTTTTATGCACTAGATATGAAAACATGTGATGAAGCACACTAGAAGATATGGGGATACAAAGTTGGCTACTTAGATAAAATTCACTAAGTTACAACACTTAGCCAAATTTACAAAAGGGCTGAATAAATCCAAGTAAGCATGTGAATTAGGTCAACATTCACACACATGGAGATGTCAAGATAAAATGAATAGATGGGTTTGTTTATTTTTATGCCTAATTTCTATGCATTAAATCTCAGGTCATGAGATGCGGTGTGACAAAAGATATGCATGAGCAAAGTAGGGCTCACAAGTATTTTGACAATGTTTTCCCACACTAAAATTTGTAGGTTATAAGAAAAGGCTAAGAATGCATTTTTATAATGTCACATATTGCATGTATGAAGACTTTAGTAGTAAATGTATATATGGATGGAATCCCCTATGTAAGAGGATATTATATGATAAATTGTAGGTCATGAAACTAAGTGTGATAAGAGTTATGCAAGAACAATGTTGGCCTTCTAGGTAAGTTCTATGCATAGATAGCTCTATGGTAGAATAATCTAAGTGATTAGATTAATGACATTATATCTCACACATTTGAAATAGTTAGGAAGAAATTAATATATTGGTTTGT
Organism: Torreya grandis; assembly: GCA_037957365.1. Taxonomy (NCBI): domain Eukaryota; kingdom Viridiplantae; phylum Streptophyta; class Pinopsida; order Cupressales; family Taxaceae; genus Torreya; species Torreya grandis. Next base: position 143,554 of record JARHVA010002450.1, read on the forward strand.
TCATTATCATGTCTAGTTTATACACTCTACATTTTAGAATAGATGGATGATCGAAGAAAAAGATATGAAGGTGAAAATTTAGCCTTCTAGGCATAATCGATATGGTCCCCATACTTAGTCAAATGTGCAAAAGATAGAGTCTGATCTAGTTGGAAAATCAATGGTTATCACTTAATCATATGTTAAAGATCCAACAAAGTGTAGGAAAGTCAATTTGTCAAAGGAACCTCCTAGTAAACATGCTAGAGATAAGTTTCATAATCATGGTGCTTTCATAGTAAATATATGAAACAATTTAAACTCAAAAGTTTAAGGAGTAACACAGGATTGCTAAGTGTCTCAATAGTAGGAACTGATAGTAATGTATAGAAGGTATGCACTAATGCCAAGTATCACATTATTGAGAGTTAAGCTAGATAAATATTGAGCTTGTTAGAAGATATGATAGTTAGTGGATGATCATGAAAAGGAGATCCAATAGAGTGAATGGACATAGTGAGATAAAGTGTTCAAGGTTTATCGGCATAGTGGTGAGTTAAATACTGAGCAAGTTTCAAAATATCAATGGAGCATAAGCATTTCAAAGACTTAGGAAGTATTGAGATGTGATAAAGAGCTAGACATTCAACATCATGATATAAGTAAAGATCTTGCTAGTTTGAAGATCCAATAGCATGCAGAAGCTCAAATTAACAATATCAATAGACATGTTACAAATTTTAATAGGTAAATTTTACAAACATAAAAGCATCTAATATAGAATGTGAGCCTATCAAACATCAATCAAATGGACATGTTTTAAAGTAGAGTAGATTGAATGAAGAGCATTAGATTATGGTGTAAAACATAAATATTGGTTATTGATATTTAAAAATATGGTCAGTCTAATGGTCAAGCACATGAACATGTAGGAGCATGTAGGTAAGCCATATATTATAATATAGATAATGATATTTATTATTTTAATTGATAAAATCTATATAATAATGCATGTGCATCATAACTAGATTCTAATAAATGTTATAAATAGTAATGAGACCAAGAATCCTGATGGTAGAACATGAGTTCAAGATGTAGGAAACTTGTTGTTCAAGAGATAATGAACTAAGTCTAAAACAGAGCATGATTATTTGTAAACAAGTGTGAACATAGAGAGGATATAGAATCTTAGATCAATTATATATATATATATATATATATATATATATATATATATATATATATATATATATACATATATATATACATATATATATATATATATATATATATATACATATATATATATATACATATATATATATATACATATATATACATATATATATACATATATATATATATACATATATATATATATATGTATATATATATATATGTGTGTATATATATATATATAATACATGAAAGGTTGCTGGAACTATTTCTATTTTTGTTGAGCATATTCAAATTGAGAGAGAGAGGAAGAGAGAAAGAGATTGATGAAGTGTATCAAATAGATAAATATTAGAGACATAAAAGTAGTGGTATAGAGAGAATAAAAGGGGAGAATGTGCATAATATGAGAAGATATAGATCAGACCTATAATATAGAATTGAGGTTGGATTATTTTATGAATCAACATTATAATTTAGAGATGTAGATATATAATACATTTGATTTGTTTGTGCTATCAGATAAGCTAAATTGTTTCTCAGTTAGGGAGTGGGTGCTTAATTAGAGTAGGTTAGCTTAAATAATGGGATTACTGTTTCCTTAGGGTTGGTTCCCTTAAACATTATAACTAGTGAGGTTCTTTATTAGGAGGTTAGATTAGAATGGTAGATTCTAGTAGCTATTCTCATGGTAGTTTTTCCCAATAATAGATCTAGTATTGTGTCTATTTGTGTGTTTTTGATCTTTGAATATATTTTAAATCTCCATTAATTTTTTTGAAAAGGACTAAGTTAATCAATATACTAATTCATCCCCCCTTGGTATATAGTTGTGTTACAACATTAGTATCATTGCATATAAAGAATAAGAATGTGAGCCTAATGGCTATTAGATTCCCAACATTTCACATGTTAATAATAAAAGGTATCAATAGATTAATAATTCGTATATTTTACCTTATTTTGGTGAATAGCATTTTCAAAAAAATCACCATTATTACATTGAAATAATTTTTTCAACCTGGAAGCCACTAGGTTTTTCAATAACCTACTATTAAATATTCATGTTGTGAGCATATCAAAAAGTAGTTTTTCAACAATCTAAATGTAAATATGAGTGGTGTGAACCTAGGAGATATGACGTTTAAAAAAAATATATGAATAAATATTTTTTTTGAACACATCAGCCATTCTTTCCCCTAAATGATAACATGTAATATGTTGTGAAACTTTTATCTTCTAAGTTTCCAATAATAAGTAAGCATAGAGGACAATGTGTCAAATAATAACTATTTGTTTCCCAATGAAAAGTACACATAAATAAGAATATTTAAAACCTAAAGGGAATTAGTTCCATAATCTCCATTACCCATAAACAATTATATGAACCTAGATGATTTTAGGTTCATAACAATAACTAAAGATAAATAATCATGTTTTGAACATGGTAGACACTAATTTTGCCATTAAGTTTCCAACAACCTACACATAAAATTGAATTTTATAAACTTATGAGATGTTAGGTTTAAAATGACCTACATTAAAGTATACCATTTCGATCTTATTCAATGTTGGATTGATAACAATATACATAGAAATATAATTTTTTAGAACCTTCTATGATTTTGGTTCTCAACCAATGTTACACCTAAATAAGTACAATGTAAACCTATAATTTTTAAGGTTCCAAAAAAACATTAAACAATTAATTCCATGATTTATAGCTGAAAAACTATATACAGAGAAGACTATTTCAAACCTATTAGCCACTAAATATCTAAGGATATACATATCAATAATAATTTTATCAACATATTGGGTTTTTGCTTCCTAACTACAATTACACATAACAATAGTGGTGAAACCTAGAGGTTTCTAAGTTCCTAACAACCATAAAACATTTTATTACATGATTTAACGTTGTTAATTAAAATTTTTTAAAAAACTTTCAAGACAAATTAGGTGAATATATTAGATATAATAATGTTTTAAACTTATCATACACTATTTCATTAACATCATACACATAAACTATAATTTTTTGAATTAAGTGCTTGATAAGTTTCCAACAACATGCACACAAAGAAGACTATTATGAACATGGAGATAGCTTTGTTCCCAACCAAAATTTCATGTAAATAAATATTTTTTCAGTCTAATGGTCATTATGTTTGCAACCACCATTAAACATTTAATTATTTTATTTATGATAATGGTTAATGTTCCCAATAAATGTATTAATTTTCACTTATAAAAATAATAGTAACCATAATATATAGTAATAATAATAACATTTAAAATGTTAATAAAAGAAGGGATCACTACATTTATAGTCTAATTATGTAAAAATATTGGTCTCCTTATTGTGAATAGAAAATTTATGAAATTAGTGGCAACTAGCTTACAAAATATCATTACCTGTAAATAAAAATATTGTGAAAAAGAGATTAGTGGGTTCCTCGCAACCATTATATGTAAATAAGTTTAAAAATAAATAGAAATAATAGAGTATATAGACAAGTATATACATGCAAATAAGAATATTGGAAGAGTATCAAATAATATATTACTAAAATCCAATACATGTAAAAAAGAATCACATCTAAACCAATGGAGGCTAAAGATAAATCTACATACATAAATAAAAATATTGGGATCCTAATGGTAAATAAACTCTTAAAAACTACTAAATGTTTAATTCGAACAATTTTATATAGTGATTTTTTTTTTTTTTAATATTATGGTTTCATTTATGTTAATAACAAAACCATAATATGTTGTGAAACTATTAGTTTATAGGCCCCTAACAATCACTAAATTTTAAAAATAATGTTGTGAACCTAGTTTCCACTTTTGTTTCAAAAATAATTAAATGAAATGAAGAATGTTGTGAATCTAAATTTTTTTAGGTTCCTAAAAAACTTTACACATAAATAAGAATTTTTAGAAACATGAATAGGCTCAATATAAGTATACACACGTAAATAATAATATATAAAATGTAGTGATCACTAGGTTCCCCAAAAAAAAAAAAAAATTTAATTCCAACAAACACATATATCTTCCACCTTTTTTGAGTTGAAAAAATAATTACATGTTATGAACCTAGAAGTGGTTAGTGTCAAAAAAAAATTATTAAATTTAAATAATATTTTTTTAACTCTCTAGTTTATAAGCTCCCAACAATTATTAAATGTGAAAGGGAATGTTATGAACCTAGAAACTGCTAGACTTCTAAAAACCATTACATGTAAATAAAAAAATTTGAAACTAGTGGAGGCCTAATTTAAATATATAGACCTTAAAAATAATTTTTAGATACTATCAAATTCTAAGTTATAAATAAAAATCAAATATACAACTCCATAAAACACACACACACACACACACACACACACACACACACACACACACACACACACACACACACACACACACACACACACACACACACACACATTCATTTATATCAATACAAATAACTATATTTTTTATTAATAATAATGTCTCCAACATTAATAGTATAAGGCATAAGTATTTATAGAGATTAAATATGTGAATATAGTGGACACGTTATTGTGAATATAAAAATTATTACACAATACAAACGTAACAACTAATAGGCTAAAAAATATTATTAAACATAAATAATAATTTTATTAACTTAGAAATTTATAGGTTCACAAAATTCATTTAACGTAGTGAATATTATTATAAACCTAGATACCATTATGCTCCCAATGATAATTAAATGTTCATAACCACAATGTAAAAAAAGGTTGCACTAGGTTCCCACTAACCGTTAAATATTAGGGATAATGTTTTTAACATAGCATAATCTAAGTTCCTTAAAAAAAATGTAAACAATAATAATCTTAAGCTAGTTTGGGCTTGAGATAAATATACACACATAAATAATAATAAACATCATGATCATAAACTCTCAATAAATTAAGACACAAAAATATTACTATCATTTCATATATTTAAATAACAAATTTATATTCTAATACATATACATATCCATATATTTGTGTGTGCTCATTCACGTACATGCATGCTTGTGTGCATGTGTGAGATTATGTGTCTCTATATGTGAATATAATTTTTTATTTAATATTTGATACATAATAGTAGTTGGAATTTATTTATTAATATTATTAATAATTTTTTAATATTTAATAGGTCATGTACGATTTTACATAACATTAATTATGATATACTAATTAAATAAATTATTTATATAATTTAATATATAATATTAAATATGTATTGCAATATGTGTTTATCAATATATAATTATTAGATATTTATTTTAATTTATTCACACAACATTAAAAATTTCTAGTTAAATTTATGCAATTAAATATTTAAAAATTTGAAAGTGGAATATGAGTTTTTTTTTGTTTTTTTTTTCATAGTTCAATTTTTTTTTAAATGATATAAAAATTGACACTATTGTTTTAATATGAGATTGAAATTTTTCATTGAGTGGGATTTTTAAAATTATGAAATCCATAAATGTGTAGGAAATTTTCAAAATTATTAATTAGCAAGTCATTTTGAAAAATTTGAAATCACTCCACCTAAATGAAAATGGTATATATTGTAAATATTATTGACTTGACCATGTTTACATTTCCATTATTTTATTATTTCTTATAGTCCCAACTATATAGAAGTTAGTATAAAAAATTAAACATGGGAAATTATTTAATGAAGAAAGCACATTATAAAAAGCATAAATGGAGTTTTAGATACATATAATTTTTTTGGGGTATATTTTTTTGAATATTTATTAAAAAATAAATCATAATTTTTAAAATGTAGTTTCTTTATAACCTCTAAAATTCATATTCAATTTGATCGTGTAATTTTATTTACATTACTTATAGAGTTTGTGTAGTATGTAATGATTATTTAAAATATCAATTATATTTTGTAATTATAATTTCATCTTTTATGTATAGGTTATTTTCACCCACTTTCCTTCTTTAATCCCACCAGTTAATATTTTTCTCCCATTTATGGTTTTTAATTGTAGAAATTCTATTGGAAAATTATTGGATTGTTATGATACTTTCAACCCTTATTTAATGTATACTTCCAACTTATTTGATTGTTTAGGGTGAAAATTCATGAAATTTTCCTTATCTTAATTTTATGCAAATCTATCTACAATCAATTCTTATTTATGTTTTTTTTTTACACAAATGCTTATCTCTACTTCATATTGTCTCCACCCTTTTAAAATAGATTTGCTCCTTTTAAATATTTTTTAAATTGAATGTTATCTTCCTCTTAAATATTTATTAAAAATATTTAGATAATATTATAAATTTAATATCTATATCTTTATCTCATCATTTATTTTTGTGTTTATAATGACAATTAGTTTTTTTTTTTTTTTTTTTAATACATTATAAAATAATGCCTTATCAAAATATAAATATTAAATATTAAAAGTAAAAATGGAAACCTTAATATGTGTTATTATAAAATTAAACATAAAATATCAAGGATACCCCAAAATGTGTTATGTATTATCTTTGATAGAATAATAATATTGTTATATGTCATAATTTATTTCAATTTTAATATTCATTATAATTATTCAAAATTTAAATATGATAAATAATGGCATTGAATGATATTTATTATTCTCATAAACATGTATTATTAAATAGGAGATATAAAGTTTTATTTTTTAAAATTTTCATTATGATTATTAAATTCTTGATTATTATAATATTGTGGTATTGAATAGTTATTAAGTATTCTCATTAATAGTATTAATGATTATGATTTATAAAATTGAATTTTTATTTTTATTTATCAAAATTTTCATATTTTTATTAACATGTCAAATGCAAGACAAATTTACTTACATTTAGATAAAACAATGTTTTGACCCAAGCGGCTAGGTTCAAACAAGGCAATGAAATTTATTATTTTTAGTTAAAATGCAATGTCATTCGATGAGTGGGTACCTAGGGTATGTTTCTTATGAAGGATTTAATGTCATTTTAATTTCATTTAGAAAATTATTTCATCCATGGATGTTTATTTAAAATTTTCATCCACACATAAATATATATTTTTAAACCATGTATCAATTAGTTCTCAAGTAATGCTTATATATTTGATTTATAAGAATAAACCTAAAATATAAAGTTTTTAAAAATAATAGTTGATACATTCCTACCAATATTTTGACTCATTAATGGTATCATAAATATTTAAATTTATGGCACTTGTCTATTATCTTATGTTTTCTATAGATATCTTATAAATATAAGGGTCAATAGAACTTAAGAATTTAAATTCCATATTTTTTTTATCCTATTGGTTGTGAAATTCTCAAAAATTATTAAAAAAATTATATCTTAGCCTATATCTCAGTTAATTATAAACCCTTGGGTTTCTTTATAAAATAAGGTTTCCAGGTTTATTTATCAAAGATTTATACTTGTCCATTATTATGTACATATTGGATTTATAGTGAAATTATTGTGATAATAATAGATATGATTTTTTTATGCTAAAACATTAGTGTTCACTAGTTTTTAAACATATTTTAATTTTATCATATCAATTATGATACAACTGAGGTTATAGGTCTCAGTTAGTAGATGTCTTGCACCTCATAGCCCAAAAATATAATTTTGAAATTAAAATTAATTGCATTCATTAAAAGAGATATTACACAACAAAAAACATATCTCCAATGACACATCCTTACAATGGTCAAACACATAGCCATAAATATAACCCATAAATTTCAAGTGTCAACCCAACATTATCATGTGGTTCTGAATGACTCAATTTGATTAGCCCTTCTTAAATCTACACACAAAAATACTTGTAGTGATCTATGAAACCACACTTGTACCATCTATCCAATATTAAATAAATTCCATTTAAAATGAATATTATATGTTTATATAGATAAAAACATATACCCATTTATATTAATTTATCTCAACACCCCACTATGTCCACTAATATTAAATACTCTTGACACATCAAGATGCACTATAAAAATTAAATGCACATAATTCCCACTGATAATACATTCTAAAATAATTCATCACAAGCCTCTTTGTATATTATCAATACCATCACAAGCCTCACCCCAAAAATGTTACCAATTATTAATGTAATGTGTCCAAATGACTAGAATTAATCTCAAAGTGGTATGAAAGAGAGGTATTTGAAACCAACATCAAGAATTGTGTTTATTTAAGCTATGTATAAAAGTGTATCCATAAATCAATATATGATACCACCATGTTAGTGTGATGAGATGCAGAGAGAAAAAACTTCATCAAGAATCACTAAAAAAATTAGTAATCTAAATATGACTATTAAAAATAAACATAACATGTGGTGACTGAAATAGGAACCTTGGTATTTAAACATAAACCATAGAATATTAGAATGGAAAAATAATTCAACCCAGTTTATTACTAACTAACTACTCAAAAAATTAGTAATCTAAATATGACTATTGAAGATAAACATAACATGTGGTGACTCAAATAGGAACCTTGGTATTTGAGCATAAACCATATAATATTAGAATAGAAAAATACTTCACCTCAATGTATTACTAACTACTCATTTTTTGGTTGATACAAGATAACATGTTGAACCAAATTTTCCTACATATAATATAATTTAAAATACCATTTTTTTAACTATATAAATTTTTAGGTTTTAATTACCAATGCTAAAACTAATTTTCTAAATGGAAATTTTGTCAATTAGGAGAATGATAGCTCTAACTTTTAATCACAAAAAGTTCATCACATTGTAAAAGCCATATTTTGGCATCCTAGTTGTTTCTAAGTTCTCAACAATTGTCAAGAAGACAATTTAAGTTCATGGTTTTTGTAAAGAAAAATAGTTTTCAAACATAGGGTTTATTTATAAAGTATTATTTATAGGTTTTCATATAATTTTTTTATGTTTATATATATATATATATATATATATATATAATTTTTTTATGTTTGTATGTATATATATATATATATATATATATATATATATATATATATATATATATATATATATATATATATGTATATATATATATATATATTTCCATGTTTATAATATATATAAAATTCAATTATCCAACACCTAGTAGCTAATATCATTTAAATATGTTATCATATTACAATACAACTTAAATTATAAAATAGTTGTAAAAATACCACTATTGAAAATCTAATGGCCCATGTCTCTTACATACTAATATTTTAAACCTACCAAACAATAAGTTCCAAATATAATTTATTGATAATAATGTTTTAGATCAACATTTGAATTTCTATGTAAATAATTAAATAACATGGTCGACATCAATTTTTATATGTTCCCTACATATTTGACAACAAAAAATTAGGTCCACTATAGTTATAATTGTAATTTTATATTAATATGTATACACTTTGATAAAATTAGTGTACTATTATATATAATATCATTGAAATAAAGGTTATTATATGTTGCCAAACATTATTATTTCATAGTTATGATTTTTCCACAACAATGTATGAAATCTAGTGGTTGATAACTTTGAATGATGTCTTTGTTATAAAGATAAATTTTTTTATCTTATACTCTTTCTCATTTTCCCCTCAAGATTTTATACATATCAATAAAAATTTCAAGCTTAGGTTTCCTTTACAAAGTATGTTTTCATTATTTATCTATAAACTAATTATGTTAGTTTATTGTTACACACATATTAATGTTTCTAATAATTATTATTCTAGTAATATATATGCAAATACAATTTCTATGAACCTACTGACTACTATAACTCAAATATGTTAACATATAAGTAGATTAAGTCTCCAAATGTTCTAAAAAATTAACAAAGATTCAAATAAATTATCACTTGAGTTATACAACTTAAAACTCTACTAAGATTTATAATCTATTTAAAACATAACAAAACATAAGACTAAGTATAGAACTAAAAAAATATGAATAGAGTAACTACTTATATTTAATTAGTCTTCACTTAGAATCAATTTTTAATTTTTTAATAGGTCCTTATTATATACAATCGAAAATGCATCATGTCTATAAATCAATCCCAGCTCAGAGATGATAGAGCATACCTACACTTCTGATTGGGAATACATTTATTAAGTGGGAGCTTGACCAAGATGGGGATCCACTAGACCTAATTAGGGGATCACTTTTCACAATAAACCATGCTAGGAAGGGTTCCAAAGCCTACATTCTAACACAATCATGCAAAAACCCTAAAAGACTTCTAGGTTTAATATTCTCTTTATATCTAATAACAAGAAAGTAAATCTAATATAGTGCACACCAAATCTTGTGGCACAATATGAGGGGTTAGTAAAGCAGTCAAAACTAAACATGCATATAAGACATATACTCATGTTAATGTATATGAAATCCTAATGCATGGAAGAGAAGAAAAACTACATTATCTATCTACTCTTATAAAGGATAAATAAATCTAGGAATACTTACCTTTTAATATGAACTCATTGAGCCTCAATCTCTCCCTTGGCCAAGGTGATTCATAAGACATTGTTGTGGTAAGTAAGGATAACAAAGACAAATTAGCTCTAGTATACACAACTTATCTATGCATCCAAAATACTTATCCTCAAGATAAGATCCATATCTCCAAAGAAAATATGGAACCTTAAGGTTTATTCCACAAGTAGAATTTTCAATAATTATATGTTTGTTCACACTTATTCTTCTTCACTTATCTATTCTCACATGGCTGGAAATTAAATTGTATATATAAGTAGATCTTGCCTAAATACTTCCAAATATGTTTACTATATAGGGTCAACCTAGTTGACCCTATATATTTTTGTAATATAAATCACTACGTCTCAAGCTAGGTTGGATGAAGGGATAAAAAAACTCCAAGTGAAATATATCTTTAAATAGTACAAGGTTGACCTAGTCAACCTAGTATAGTCAACTAGTGAAAGGGGGTCAAGGCAAGAAGATAAATTAAGATAAATGACTATAATGGGTATAATAGATTAGAATAATATTAAGGTAAATGGTTTTAGGAGATAATTTTGTAGATGATAAGTGGAAAAAGGGATAACAATCTTTAAAATATTCAATGGTTTGCCTACCCCTTTCTCAGTGTACCCCTTAAGGCATGCACTTAGACAGATTAAGACTCAATGGATTTCTAAAATATACAAAGTGTCATTAATTAGTAAAATTTTTAAAATATTATATGTATACATATTCCCCACTTGAATCTCATCACATGTCACTAAGGTGCAACAGGGGATGGTGTTTTGAGAAAGAACATACTAACACCCAACACTAATGCTAAGTAAAGTGTAGTAAGTATAAAATAAGATAAATGAAAGGATATAATTTAAAACCCTATACCTTTACTTACATTAATGATTTAAATAAATAAGTAGACCACAAGAGATGTGAAAGTGTCTAATGTTAAGAACACTAGGAAAAACTATAGAAGTTAGCATAAAAAATAGCCAAAAATAATTTTTTTTTTGGAATAAGGTATATGGTGGTTAGTAGAGATAGATATTTTAGGAAAATTGGTAAATTAGGATTGTTAAGGCAAAGTGAGAATAAAAATATTGAGAGAAAATGAATGACAAAAAAATGGAAAATGAATGATAAATGATTGTAGAACACAATAATCATATTGGAAAGCATGTAAAACATAAATGGAAAAAAGGAATGTACAACATACTAGATCACATTGGGAAGTATGTAAAACATGAATTGAAATTGAAATATACGTGTAAAGACAACTTAAACAAAGATAGGTAAGAAATTTAAAAGTAAGCTCATGTAAGATAGGCAAAAAGAAAAACATGAAAGACTAGAAATGAAATGTAATTGAAGATGTAAAACAAACATGAAGAATGCATACATGAAAAGAAACATTTAATATTAGAAAATGTCATATTTAAGATAAGTGAAGTCCACAAAAATCAAAAGATAACATGATGGATAAATGAAAATAAAAATATTTAAAGGATGAATAGGATGATAATGAGGTTGTGTGGTAAATAAATGGTGTTAGAGTGTAATCCATAGTTTTTTAAACATGTTGTTTTAGTCTTAGGATAGATAAAATTGAAACAAAGTAATGCTAGCATGTTTTTAAAAGGTGAAGAAAAAAGAAGTAAAAAAGAAGAAGAAATAAATTTCAAATCACAATTTGCTTATCAAGGGGGGAAATGAAATGGGTGGAGTGGAGAATGAAGGAAAAACCAAGGTAGAGGAACTCTTTATCGAAGTTAAGACAATAAAATTAGTTTTGTCAAAATAAGAGCAATTTCAACCTAAAGAAATTTGAAGAAATTCTCTTAACAACACAAGTCTTAGGTAAACAAATGCAATATACATATCACCCCGTGAAGGCTATATGCATGAAAATTAAAATGGACCTACCTTCCCATGATGTGTTCCCCACTCCTCAGGACCCCTTACAGAGCCATCAATCTAATGTGAAGATTGGGTACTTGCATGAGAAAGTAGGTATCACCATTAAGTTTTTTGAATTCCATTATTCCAATCTACTAGCCTACTACATCCCAATAGACCTTGGCTCTATTTGAGTCCAATTATGGAGTTTAATATTTGATTAGAGATAAGAGATGTATTTGTAATCACATATTTTGGTTTGTTGTTAAATTTTAAGATTTTTATGTTGCCTTATAGATATCATTGCCTTTTATTACAAATTATTTATATTTTAAATTTCCTGCTCCATATATATTTAGAAAACCAAACATGGGTGCTAAAGATGACTTTCATTTCAGTACTTGAGACTTGGTTGTTATGAGAGAGAAATTTAAAGAGCATGGGGTCTAAGAGTCTCATAAATCTAGGTGAAATAAAAGGTGTTGTCTTGAATTTTACGTTGTTTTATCCAATGTGGAGTGAAAGGAAGGGGAAATAAAGAGGAAATGACATATGGAACAATTTGAATTACGTTAAATCACAAAAAAATGTGATAAAAGGAAAAAGGGATACAATGAAATAAAAAGTGTGATTTATTATCATAAGAATGAGTGAAATGGAGGAAAATGTGATAACATAGATTTTTGAGCAAATTCCATCTATCAAAATAAGGAAAATCTAATTATGATAATAAATATCAAAATCATTTTATAGAAAAGGAATGACAAGATGGTAATTTTATGAAGAGGATCAGGTCCTATTCGTGGTCTTACAAAGAAACTCATAAATCAAAAACCCATGGGGGTGCCAAAAACATGTATGTGAAAATAAAAGAGGTAAATAAAAGATGGTATTTTGTGAAGAGTATCAGGTCATATCCACAATATTACAAAGTAACTCACAAAAGATAAACCCAAGGGGTGAATGATAAATAAGGATAAAAATAATCATAAATATACTAAGGATAAGAATGACATAAAAATATGAGAATAAAATAAATATGAGGACAAAAATGAAAGAAAATACCAAATGTAATGTGAAATAAAACCAAAGAATGTAAAGGAAGATAATGATGCTTATAAAATGAAAGTAAAAGAAATAAAATACATAAAAATAAATAAACATGAGATAAAAATAATATGTAAGATCTATGCTAGCATTTATATCAAATATGAGCATGTGAAATACAAGTCTATAAGTCTTGAAAGGTTTCTTGAAGCTGAATTTAGTTGGTATTATGCATTATAAAATAAGAGTGGGAATCGTAAGATGCCCCAAAGGGTAAGTGGTTGTAGGGATGGGAATCACAAGATAGACCAAATTTTTAAGGGACATGTGGATGGGCATCATAAGATGCCCTAACATGTGAGTTGGAGTGAGGTAACATTCAACCATTATAATTATTTTCATTGGGTTGGTAGGTGCATTTGGATATACATAAATGTGTTGGTCTGTTAGATTTTAAGGATGTTGAATGTGACATATGATGTGTAGGAGAGGTATGAAAAGGTAAAGGAGGACCATGTATAATATTCTTTAGAGTAGCCATTTTAACTAAGTACTCCTTTGCTTCATATTACCTAAGACATTGAGGTTCAATAGATGCAATGATATGTTTAAAAAATTTCATGTTAGCTATCCCTTCCTTATTGGTGTAAGAAGAAGGATCAAATGTGGCTTAAACAAAATTAGTAGATAAGGGGTGGGTGTGGGATAATTTTGTTTGTTCATTATTTAGTTGATCTAGATGTGATTGTGGTTCTTGAGATTGAATTTGGGAACTTGAAGATAGTCTTGATAACATTGTTTTTTTAGAGTATCAATATTAAAATATGGACCAAGTAAGGAAAAAAAAAGAAATTGGTGAAGATCATGACAAGACTTGTGAGAATGACCTATAGTATCATTCCACCAATATAACTTATTAGGAATGTACCATTTTGGAAGAGGTTTGAAAGGATCAAAGCTCATGGGTTTAGAAGGTGGAAATTTCTTCTTAAGTTGTTCTAGACTCAAGAGAGGGTGGGTTGGGTTAAAATTCGTTGAATTGGATGATCCACTTTGAGGTTGGGGAGGCTTGGATGAATCAATGTTATGAGAAAATGATTGGAAAGGTTATTTAGTAGTTTAAGGTGTTTCAAATTGATTCATAATATTTTTTTTCCTTTTTTGCTTGGTCTAAGGCTTCTTCTAATGTGTAAGGTGAAAATATTCAAACTTTGTATTGAAGGGGAGGTTTAAGAGCAGTGACAAATAGATTTAAAAGATTAACATCATTCATGTTATGGTCCACTTTGTGAGCAAGATAATTTCATTATTTGAGGAAAGTATGATTATATTAAATAGGAAGTTTCTTGGCATTGATGAAATGGATAAAGTAATTTTTAGGAAGATCATCATGTTTGAATTCCTTCACTAGAGAATTGACTAAATCCTCTAGTTATGAGATGGAATGTCTAAGAATTTGGTTGTACCATTAAAGTGGATTACCCACAAAGGTTTTGGCTAAGATCTTGGTGGTAGAAAAGGTGTTAGTTTGGATCCATTCCTTATAAAGATTACCAAAAGACTTAAGAAAGATAGTAGGGTCCTTAGTCCCATTATATGTGATAATTGGAGGAATGTATCCAATATCTATGGATACAATAAATGGGGCTAAAGGTTCATTTTGAAAATGTTGAACCATTTTCTTATTTATTTTAGGTTGAGGAATGATATTCCCATTGGCATCTCTAAGAGAAAGAGGGGGAAAAAATTGATTTGGTTGAGACATGATAACTTGAGGTGGTTGACTAGTCATTTTTAATAAATATTTTTGCATGTTCATAATCTAAGATTGATTGGTTGTTTGCATGATGTTCATTTTTTATATGACCTGTGGAAGATGTTGAGTTGTATCGATAAGTGAGTTTGAAGGTGGAGTATTTGTGTTTTTAGAAAGAGGATTTTTAGTGTTGGTGGGAGGAGGATTCTTTGTAGGTGTACGATTCCCAACATTAGTGTTAGTTGTTTCAAGTGTTAGAGAAGAAGAAGGAAGCTTGGTAAAGCAACCATTCTTACTAAGAGTGTAAATAATATTATCAACAAGATTTTTGAATAATTAGGAACCATCTAGATTATCAATTTGAGTGGTTTCAACCATGTTACTTTGGGAAGTAATATTGTTAGGTGCTCTTGTTATGGGCATAACAAGAGGATTGTGAACATTATTTGTAAGAGGTGGAACATAATGTGAGGTTCTAACATTTGATGTATATGGTTCTCTAAGTTCACTAATTATAGGTTTAGAAGGTATAAAAGTGGTATAAGGTATGTGATTATCATGGTTTTGGATTTGTCTAATAGTATTTTTTGGATCTACTATATGGTATAGGGTATATAAAGATTGAGAAGATTTAGAACCATGTGTTGAAGAGATGCACCATAAAGAGTTGTCTTTTATGGTGGATAGGTGGGGTAGCAGAGAAAAACCCATGTATATTCAAAATGGGTTGATATTATCAAGAAATAATTCGATAAAAGGCTTCATTATTCTAAGCAAGAGTGGATGTTAAAAGGCTACAAGGAAGAATAGGGATAAAATTGGTCAATAGGAGAAACAAAAAATAGAGGCTAAAAATAATACAGGGTTGATAGTGGCAACCTAGTAGGCTAAAAAAGTGTATAGGGTCAGTAGGGTTGACTTAGTAGGATGAAAAAAAGTACAAGGTTGGTAGGGTCAACCCATTAGGCTAAAAAAATGTATAGGGTTAGTAGGGTCGACCTAATAGGCTGAAAAAAATGTACAGGGTCGGCAGTATCAACCCAGTAGGTTGAAAACATGTACAAGGTTAGCAGTGTTGACCTAATACTTTAAATAGGAAAAAAATTGTAAGTATTTCTGAAATAAAGAAGTGAAAGAATCACATAATCAATTGGGTCAATGAGGTTGATCCAATTGAGGCACATAACATAAAACCTTGCACCAATGCTAGCTAGTACAAGTTTTTAAAATATAACACATAATTGGGTAAATAACAAGAAATTAACTTGTAAAGTAAAGAGATAACTAATTGGTCAACTTTAATGTTTATTAGATTATTAGAATATGATTTTAGATGTGATGGTAAGTTGGCTATAAGAAAGGAAATATAAAAAAATCTAAGGATGGTTTTAGGTAGTTTGGGCTAAAAGGGATCTATAGTGGTAATGATATAAGATTGTTATTGAGGCTTACCCTATCACTTTACACACCATAGTGATAAGGGTATCAGGTTATTAGCTAGAATATACTATTAACCATGCTTTATACGTGACTAGAACATCAAGTTAGCTTCCCCCTTGGTGATGAAATCTAGGTAGGTTGGCCTTAGGTAGTCAAATGTTAAAATGCTTGTTTAGATTTTGTGACTTGGTTGTGTGTACATAAAATATAAAATAGTGAAACTAAATGATAAATTGAAAACCACCTAATTAAGTTATGTGATCTATTATAAGTATGTAAGTAACAAGAAAATAAAGTGTGATCTAATTACTAACATGTAAGGTTAATTATAAATTTGAAACAAGGTACAATATTGATATAGTTAATAATGTATGCAAAAAATACATAATAGGGTCAACAAGGTTGATCCTATACTATGGAAGTAAGGTTTGAAACTACATAGGGTTAGCATATTTGGCTTAGTTATCTAGACATCACACAAAACATAAAATTGGGTCGACATGGTTAATCTAATTACCTGTACAGGGGCATTTTTCAAGATAGAAAACTACAAAAGGAAAGACTATAAATAAAGATATAGAGAGATAGAAAGTAACCTTGATGGATCAAAGATGTAGAGAATGAATATTGTTGTTTAATAACCCTCATATATGCTTGCAAATTTTGCTAATTGGGTTGATCAAGCTTTGAAAAAACATGTTGCTGAGTTCCTAAAATGTATAGGGTCAATTGGGTCAACTTATTATGCTAAACATGATTCCTAAAATGGTACAAGGTTGACTATGTCAACCTAGTAGTCTAGACTAGAAGTTTGAAAAGTTGAAAACCTATATTAGGTCATTTGAGTCAATCTAGTAGCCTATACCTAAAATTTTTCACATATAAATTAGATTTTTGGGTCAATGAAATCGACTTGATATGGAAAATATATGATTAAAATAATGATGAAAATAATGAAATAAGTGAATAAATCTTGTAAGGGTTAGTTCACATTAGGTTCACTAGAATGTATGTAATTATAAATACATCATGTCTATAGATCAATATGGCTCATAGAGGATTGAACATACCTATACTTACGATTGAGAATACATTTATTAATCAAAAGAATGACCAAGATTGGGATCCACTAGACATGACTAGGGCATCACTTGTCATAATACACCATGCTAGGAAGGGTTTCAAAGCCTATAGTTTAATATAATCATGTAACAACCCTTAAAGAGTCCTAAGTTTAATGTTCACTCTATATCTAATAAAAAGAAAGTAAATCTAATCTAGTGCACACAAAAGCTTATGGAACAATATGAGGGGTTAGTAAAGCATTCAAAACTAAACATGCATATAAGACATGTACTCAGATAAATGTATATAGAATCCTAATGTATGGAAGAGAATAACAACTACAGTATTTATCTACTCTAACAAAAGAGAAATAAAGTTAGGAATACTTAACTTAGAAGATGAACTCATCGAGCCATAATCTCTCCCTTAGCCAAGGTGTTTTGTAAGATATTATTGTGGTATGTAATGATAAAAAAGATAAATCATTTCTAGGCTACAAAACCTATTTATGCATACAAAAAACTTTTCCACAAGGTAAGATCCATATCACCAAAGAAAGTATGAAGCCCTAAGCTTTAGTCCTCAAGTAGAATTATCAATAATTAGATGTTCATTCACACTTATTCTTCTTCACTTCTCTATTCTCAAATGTTTGGAAATGAAATTGTATATATATGTGGATCTTGCCCTAAATCCTTTTGAATATGTCAGCTTTATAGGGTTAAACTAGTTGACCACGTATGTTTTTGTGTGAAAAATCACTACATCCCAAGATAGGATAGTTGAAGGGATAACAAAACTCCAAGTGAAAATATCACTAAATAGTATAGGGTCGAGCCATTTAACCTAATATAGTCAACTAGTGAAAGGGGGTCAAGGTAATAAAAGGAGGATAAATAAAGATAAATGACTAGAATGGATATAATAAAGAAGAATAATCTTAGGTTAAATGGTTTTAGGAGATATGTGTGTAGATGGAAAGTGAAAAAGGGACAACAATCTTACAAAGCACTAATGGTCTATCCACCCCTTTCCAAGTGCACCCCTTAAGGCATGCACTTAGAGAGATTTGGACTCAAGAGGTTCCTTTAAGATATAAAGTTTCAATAATTGGTAAAATTTTCAAAATATTATGTGTATACTCTTATAAACTTACCATTTTCATGGTTTTTTATAATTCTATAAATATATGTTACTTATATAATATTTATTTGTATAAATAATTTCTCATTCATCCCATTTTTTATGACCTAGATTTTAATAGAATCTAAATAAATCTATTGTAAGTAGACTGTACTACAAGACACTCCTATCCATTACCCATGGACTCCTCTTAATTGAATGTGACTAATGATTGATATTAAAATAAAAAACTAGCAAGAAGAATTAGAATGGTAGATATGAGGAGAAATAATATAATATTATCTAACAAGACCATTGTAATTGGATGAAAATATATGTCATTCAAGTCTATTAACCATAGACTTTCCCTAATTGGTTGTGACATAAAACTAATAATTATAAATTATGTTACTATGTCTACATAGAAATTTGGCATATCAAAATATAAATTATGCCACATAAAAATTATTATTTTATTCTCTTGCCTTTGATATCATAAGGGAACTTTTATATCTTGAGAACATATAAAAAATAGGGGGAGTGTAATGACATGAGATAACCTCAATCCATCTCTTGATTATTTAATTTTTCCTACATCTCCAATCCTCCAAGGAGGAAAACAAATCCCATATATTTCTCCCACCTAGATTGATTTTACAATTGTGTTCCTTGACTATGTGTATGTAGCTAGAAAATTGATTTGATATTATTAGTAATTTCCTATGTTAGTGCTCATGCCTATTGTTGTGGTGAGAAATAATATTATAAGGGTATATATTATATGCATAAATGAGTGTGAGATTTTGTAAGAGTGAAAATGAATTTTTAAATAGAAATCATCTTTTTTATGTGTTATTTAGTGTAAAATAAAATTATTTGTGGAATATTGTAATTGAGTTGTCAAACAACTTACATAGGGATTTTAGGTGAGATATAATAGGCTAGTTTGAGTAATCTTATGGATTACAAGTTTTTTGGTGATAATATTTAACTCCTATATTTTAGGTGATATTGAACCTATAAAATGTAATTTATGATAGTGAATAATATTTTGACTTGAACTAAATTGAACTTATGCTGTCTCTAGATATGAGGGTTTCCCTACAAATAATTTGAAATCACATCTCTTGACATGATTTAGAATGATATTGTGTTTCCTTATGGTTGATCATTGATAGTGATATTGAATTATGAGAGAATAGGTTAGATTTTATAGATGTGTATAAGTTTAATACCTTGAACAAGGTGAATAACTAGTGGTCTTAATGAATGACCTTTGATCACTGTAATTTTTAATGATGAATATTAATTAATTTATGAATATTCCAATTTTTTAACTTTTTTTTGTGATTTTTAGGGTCACTACATAGGTCCAAATCACTTAAAATTTAGGAATGTAAATTATTTTAGGGGTCAAATCACCAATTATTTATAATAATATCTTAGCTTACCCTTCAATTTGCCACATATATATAGTACATAGGCTACTATGAGTAAACATCAAAATATGCTTTTGACAACTATCCCACAATATTAAATAAGCACCCAATAGAAACAAGCTAAAATAGATCGATAGAACCCAAACCACAACCTAAGGACTAGAGATGAATAGGAGTATTCAAGTTGAAATATTAAATGAAAACATTAAAGAGTAGCATTCAAGCTGTAAAACCAAATGGAAGCACTGAATAGTAGCATTCAAGATGCAAATGATAGAACTGAATGTGGCACCAAATTTTAGATCTAAATGACAGTACCAAATGGTAGAATTGGATGATAGAAGTAAATAAAAAAATGGTGATACAACTATATGATAGAACCAAATGACAAAATTTGTATTAAAACCAAATTAAAAAATTAAATGGTAGTATCTTTGCTACAATTGAACTACAAAACTAAACTATAGCATCCTCAATCATAATTGCATTTGATGAAAATAGTAAAAAGGCAGGCCAACTATCAATAAAATTGAGTATATTATTTTTTTTAAGATCCAATAAAAAATTACACATAACCACAATGCACTCAAAATATAGGTACTTATTACTCTTTTAGTTTATCTTAAATTTTATTTTAACTACCGAATAATATCAAAATAGTTTTACATGCACAAATCCCCACTGATCATCATGGTATGTCACAAGAAAGAATTAATCATAATAACATGTCACCCACTAAGAATTATATTTATGATGACATGCCACCACTCAAAGAGGATCCTCTATTTTTTTATAATAATGATCATGACACTCAAGTGGTAGAAGAGATTATTGGTTCTCATCAAAAACAAAGTTCAGTTGAAAACTCCACTCAAAATATTCATGAAGGAAGAGAAGTAAATGTACAAGTGGAAGGTCTTTTAAGGTGGATTGGGAAACAAAATTTCCCTTCATTGAACCATAGATCCTAATATTTTTATTTGATACTCTAACAAAATATAGATGTATAATATGTAGCTAAAAACTAGGAAAGGATCATAAAATGCAACTAAAATTGGACATGATTGAGAAATATTGTGTAAAAATATATGTGATAGTGAAGCACCTAGATGAACAAATAACAAGAACACACAAGTGTAAAAATGTAGAAAAATTCATGCATATAAGATATTCATGCAAATATAAAAATGATAAGCAACATAAAAAAACGTCCTATTGAGAAATGGGGAATAATTGAAGCAAATTTTACAAAAGTTATGCAGTCCTATCTAAAGGACAAATATATATAATTCTCTAATGTATACCACATTATAAAAAAAGGTGGACCTATTTCTTATTTTTTAGATTATAATATTTTATTTCAACATAATGGATTTATTGATATTCCGTAATCACATTAGTTAGATAGTAATGTTTGGGAAATGAAAAAATATCTAGCAATGGTTGAGAAGGAGGATTTGAAAAAAAAAGTTCAAAATTCACTATTCATCTCACTATAAAATAGCTACAAATCTGGTGTGTGTTAGGGTTGGTGTAATAGTTATGTAGGGGAATATAAAAATTCTTTGTGTTTAACTACAAATAACAGTTTCCCTGTATATTATTGTGATTCATTACATGGATCATAAGATGAATCTTGCATATAAAATAGTTAGCAAATTTTTGAATGTCACAAAATTAGAAGAGATCATTCATGACTTACATGCTTATATGTCAAGTAGTCCAAAAATATTTTTAGATTTCTAAAATTTTGAAATAGGAGTGAGTGATGGTAAAAAAATTACTTAAACATATTGATATAAGATAGAATTCTATGTATGAACCTGCATGCCAAATTTTTGAAGAGTATCCATCATTAGTAGGTTTTATGTGTAAATATCATCTAGAAGTAGACAACGAAAAATATTTATTGTACCATTTAACATATTTTAAAACATTGATGAAATTATGTGGATTTCTCCCAATGTTAGAGGAAATAAATTTTTTAATAAAACATGCTTAGGAGAGATTGATTTATATTATTGACTTCATATAATTGAGAAATAAAGTATGTCAATCTCTAGATATACTATGCATTTCAAATGAAAAGTTTTAGGGCCCTATTTTTATTAGTTGTCAATATTTAAAAGATTTAAATAATCCTAAAATATATTTAAAATTTAATATCAATGATCATCTTTGTGTCTTTGATAATGGAAAGGAGATACCAATGCACACTTTATATAGAAGAGCTAATTGTAACACATATTTTGTATGATATTGTTATATCTAAAACATGGATGAAATTGGGTATAATTTCACAAAACTTATTTATGGATATTAGATATTGTTTTCAAAGTGATTATTTTTTATAAGTCAGGGCAATTATGAATCCCATATTTTAGAATAGTAATAAGAGTCAAAAGATGATTAGCATTTTATTTCACATATACATTAGTTATTTTTTTAAGAGTTTTAGTAAATCTATAGAGGTTAATGGAGTTGAAATAAAATTTATTTTTTGAAATTATTTATTTACATCTCAGTCAAATCATTTTGGAATTGAAATGTTTAAAAAATATTACCTTATAAGCAAACCAACAAAAAATGGGGAAATTACATGGCTATGGAAAAAACTTTATCCTAGTAACATCCTCCAAGAAATTTTTAGTGAATATTTATGATTATATGAATTTTTTCAAATAATGATTCTAGGCTTAATGGAAGATGAAAGAGTATTCAATGTGTTATATTTCATCAAGGTAAAACTTTGAAATAAACTGTATAAAATTTTATAAACCTGTTTGAGATTGTGTGTTTCATGATATGTTGTGGACATGTTTCCTTATGAAGGAGCTCTAGAAACATGGAGTTATCTAACTAAAATAATATGTGTAAATAATACAGTGAAAAATAGAGAGGATGCAAATAATGACACTGAATATGCCACTAACATGATAGATGCAAATGTCACTGGAAATGAATAGGTATATGTAGGATTGTTTTAACTACCCAAGTATTAGTTGTATATTTATTGAAATTATCATATTATAAATTCAAATTTCATATCATGTTTGATACTGTAAAACATTTGAAATACTAAATTCATTACAATTGTTGATAGCATTTTCATTCAAAATATTTGTTCCATACATCATGTAACTTTCACTTTTATTTAATTGGTTCTTCATGATATCAAATAGGTCATAATATTTCTCTATTTTTTAAAGATTTCATTATTAAATACATATTTTTATTACTTTTAAAATTACTTAAATTTGATACTATAACACCATATTAATAGTTTTGACCTTAAATTTTATCTTAAACATATGAATTTCAAAGTCAAATATAAGGCTGTTATAAAATGACAAGCGTATTGAACAACATAACCAAATTCAAAAGAAAAAAATAAACTCATGAAGATTCAAGTGTATATAAAACATAATAATTTCCTAAACTCTACATCCATAATAACTACAAATTTTCCTTTATCTAAATAACTATAATAATTTAACAAGATGAAAGAACATCAAATTCAAATCCATGATTAGTCTAAATCCAAAGAAAAAACAATTGTAATCAACATCACCATGTTGTTCAAACCACATCAACTAAATAAATTGATCTTTGTAAAGTCAAACTTAAAATTGTCATTTCAAATAATTTTCTTTAAAACATAACATTATCTTTTCAAATTTAATAATGAGTTTACAACAAAAAAAATTCTAATTTAAATTCATGATCACTCGAAGTCCATAGATAAGTAATTATAGTCCACATCACCATGTTCATTGAACTACATCAACACATGATATGCATGTAAGATGATAAATGAACCGTAACTCATTACTTAGTAAAACAATACTAATTGAAACATAATAAACTAATCATTGCAAATCTAAACTTAAAATTGTCATTTAAAATATTTTTTTAAAAGCATAACATTGTCTTCAAATAAAACCATGAAGCCAAGGCTTGGGGAGTGGGGGGATCGCATCTGCGCGGCCTCGCCAAACCCTAAGTGTCTGTGCAACATTACTATAATGTGAGATCTATTATTGCTTGGAACTTTATTTTTGCTTTGGATTTTTGTATTGCAGATGGAACCTAGGCTAGATTTCTAGCCCGAGTTGGACTGCCATCCTGATCTAGTTCGCAAAGGAAATAGTGAACGGATGGGGGAAACCCCTATGGGGGAGCCACATAGGGTGCTCATGGAGGTTTCCATGGGGATTCAGGCTAGGATCTGACTGAGTTCTATGAGCATCTCATCATCAAATGTCGTGAGGAGCCATACAGGGTGCTCATGGAGGCTACCACAGCTATTAACAGCAATGTTAGTGCAAAGGTCATAGCTATTATAGAAGAAGAGGAGGAGCCTGAGGAGCTAGAAGTGGAGAGGGATCCCAATGGTCCTTCCTATAGCCTAGGCCCTTAGATCTCTAACTAGGATGAGCAATGCTATGAATTTAAGGATGTCAGGGCTACAGATAGTGCATTTTTAGGGTTTAAGGGCATGGTGGAGCATGGCCTATTTCTCAACTTGGCTACGGCCATCATTATTACTGGATCTGATGGTGTCTCCATCAAATTAAAGGGACTAAGAAACCAAGGGTATTTTTAAAAATTTTAATGTCCTGATCTGCTCAGTTCTATTTTATAACATCTTTGTGGTTTCATGTCCCTGTAAAACCTAGTTTTATGCTACTCTTCAGTAGATTTCAGGACTGTTATTCCTAGTGGTTGTTAATGCTTTATCTTTTTTGATTATATTAAAGGGTTTTGGGGTCCCTTCAAAACTTGCTTTTACCTTAATCTAAAACATTGTCTTCAAATATAATAGAGTTTACAACAAAAAATATCATTTTTTTTAAAAATACACCTCACTACTCAATCACTTTCTCAATCATAACATCCCTAGTTTTACCACCATCCTTAATAATCCATGCCTCCACTTCCTTTATTCCATCATTCAATATCCCTACCCTTTCAAGATCCTCAACCACAAAAGTAATATGATCAATATTTTCCTTTTCTTTTTTATAAGCATCTCCTTAAGAAAGTAGACTTGGATTGACATCTATTTTTGATTTGATAAAGCATCGAGATCCAATCCTTGATCCTTAATGATTTTTATGAGTGTGTTGTTCTATTTATTTAATAGAAAAAGCTTCTCCTTGAATTTAATGGTAGAATATAAAAAATTTCATGTATTTTTCAAATGCATATTGAGGACCTTAACTTGCTTTTTCAGATTCTCATATTTTTCCAACAATTAAAAATGAAATATAATTAGATATGAACTAAAATAACTATGACATGAAATTTGATAAAATTATGATACATTACCAAAGTATTTTGCTTCTTGGCATTTGCAATAATAACAATGTTGATATCTTTTTCCCATTTATTAAAATATGCATGGGTTTATACATTTAAATTCTCTAATATATTTAGCATAATACTCAAAACACTATCATTGTAACTACTATAAATAGAAATAGACCTAGATTTAGCTTGACGAAATAAAGCATCAATCTTTGTGTGTTCATGTGGAACTAATAAAAATAAATTATCTCTTTGGGTTTGGTTTTGATAATGGTAATTTATTTATTTAATGAATGCCTTTTCATGAAACTCCCAAAATATTAAATTTTTTAACTCATGTATAAATCCCTCCTTAGGAAATGAAATAATACTTTCTAATTAAAAAATTTTTTAATGGAAAAGCTATAATGGCATTGTCAGATAAGTCAACATTAGCTAGTGGGGTGGGGGTGAATAGGTACAAAGTTCCTCCTAAGAAATTACATTGACACCTTCAATAAAATAATGTGGATTGAAACCAACACCACAAACTTCTCCACTTTCAATCTTGAGATATTACTCAAGGTCAATTTGTTTCAAATAGATTAATCCCTATGCACTAGACAAACCTCCGATAGAGAAGGTCAAGAATTTGAAACATGAACATTTTTGTGTTCTTCTACTTGGTGATGGCTCTATTGGGAATTAAATATTCTTCCCCATTATGCATATTACATTTAGTGGTGGTGGAAGTGGAATAATTTTCCTCATATATTTAGGGTTCCCTACAAACTAAATTATATTTAAAAAATGATAAATAAAAAATATAAAATTCACTACTAATTTTAAACTAAAGATTTAGTACTTGTACTTGGAGATAATATTTAATCCAATAAATGTGCCATATTTTGAGTGATAAGGGTGGTTTGAGGTACAATAGGAAAACTTCCAGTCAAAAAAATGTATAATCAATGAATCTTCAACTAAATAACCAAAACATGGAATGTAAAATACCTTACACATAGGGTCGAGAAGACATCAACAAATGAAATGTTGGAGTTTGTTGAGGTTGTTTCATGCCAACCTCAGTTGATTTTGATTCATCTAAAAAAACAAAAAAATAAATAAGATAATGCACTTAAAAGTTAAAATATCATTATGAATTAATTATTAAAATTTATAAATACAAAACATACATGTGAAGACAATGCATAATAAACTCATGGATGGTTTGAAAAATTAAAGGAATGTAAAGATGACTCTACACACTTAGCATCTCTAGATCCTTCAAATGCACATTGTACTTTTGAAGTACCTTATTTTTGTGTTATAAAGGCATGAAATATTACAATCCTTAATTTTGTAAAAAATTATAAACTAAACCATTTAGGGGACTCATTTGAATGGTAATGTAACCTCTTGCTCATTAATAGACAAAGTATTTATGGTCATATTTGGATGCACCATAGTTGGAATAATAAATTTTTGAATGTCATATAAGGCCTCATAGTACAAGGCCAAAATAAAATTTGAATAGGAGATTTTGGAACTAGGATTGTTACAAGCATAATTTAATTCTAACCTAATCCTAGAAGAAATAAAAGTTAACTAGTTATATATCAAACCAAATAGAGTACGAAGAATGTAAATAATAGCCCAATAGGGAATGTCTATTGGTCTTCCCTATAATACTACTCTCATAAGGAAAAATTGAACCATTGATTTAAGAAAAGGCTCAAAAATTTCATCCATGTGGAGGCCCCTCTTGACAGTATATGAAACAAAAGTGAAAAAATATGAATGAGTTAAAAATGAAACAAATAACAAAATTTGAATTTTTAATATGAAAATAATTTACATGTCAATTTGTTCAATCTGCAAGTTGAAATTTAACTCCAAATATCTCTTGTCATCATCTATAAGCATTGATTTTGGAGTTACAAGGTTAACATTTTAGAATGGAAGATCTGTTAGATTATGAATGTCTATTTTCAAGGTAATAAAGTAGATCAAACTATAGTTTATGTTCACTGTGAACCTTGTCTCACTAGTGTCATAGGAAGAGATTAGCAATTTTAGAAACCCATTTTCTATTTCATATTGTAACATGTAGAGTAAGCTAACATGTTGTTGTGGGTTTTATTCACACCACAAAATTTGAATGAGGTAGACTCTAAAATTTTAATATCTCTATGTAAATTAATTTCCACTCTAGGGCATGAATTTTAGGTGTGTATTAAAATAACTAGTTGGTGGAATATCAAGTTGACCATGCAGGTCATTTAACCAAGTATATGGATGGATGTGTGAAAAATAAAAGAATCAAACACTAAGTGAGTTGGTTGGGTGGAAAATTACTCTATGATGGATAGATCTCAAAATAAACTAAAATAGGATGGAAAGGTAGGGTAGAAATGAAAGTCTTCTATTATCAAAGGGTAGCTTCCAAGGTTTTTTCTTTGGTTGATGAGTATCTCCAAAACTAGTGTTTTTCATTTGTATTTGATGCACACTCATGAACAAGCATGGTTAAGTAGTCTAGGGAAGTAGGTATAGGAAGATCAGTGGTCTCAATTGAAGGTTGATCTCTTTATAGTTATTTTTACATGCCCTTAGTTGATAAATTACAACTCAGACTAGAAATATATCTATAGTAGCCACAACACACACGTAGAAGACTAAACTAAAATGAAATTCTCTTGCACACTTTAGAATATTAATACAGTCTAAACTAATTTCTTAAATCAATGAAATTTACTAATATTCAATAGATTTTTCATATCTAAGATTAACACACATAAATTATAAAAGCCAATATTATCCATAGCATTTTCACACTTCAAAATTACAAGATTAATACATTCAAGTAAGTTAAAATCTCAATAACACAAAAAATGGAGAAGAAAGAACCAACATAGTTAGATGACAATCAAAGACTTAATTTCTTCCTACATTGACTAAAACTTCAACCCTTTAGAATAGGGTTTTAAGTGTATCTAAATACTTGGGGAAGGGTTCACCTCATCCTCCAAGTGTAGTAAATCCTAAAATTAAAATATAATAAATAAAACCTAAGTTCTAGTTCAATAGAAAATTGGGTGTTATAACTCATAGATTATAACAATCGTCAAATATATGCACGCTAGCAAAAAACATTTTAGTTAATTATAACATGAATTTAATGAATCTTAACTAGTTATCATTATCTTAAATAAATGATACATGAAAAAATTTATACAAAATTAGCCTTTAACTAAGGCTTACTTAGTGATGTCATGACACTGCTTGTTGTCATGGTAGAAACTAAAGTGGTAGCTTGATTTGAATCAAAATTTGTGGTTAACACACTTGTTAAAGTAGTAGATGGAGAATAACTAGAATTCTTCGTAGATTCCATCTCCTAATAGTGTTTATATCTAATAGAATTTTTCACCCTTATTATTCTCATATCAAGAAGAGATGGTCTATTCACCTTATTTAGTTTTACTATCAACCTTGTATGCTTAGATTTTGTATCTTTGAAGCTTACCTAAAGTATCTCTACTCTAGTGGCCTTCTTCTTGAAATAACTTAACATAGCCTCAATATCTTCTAAAGTTAATCCTTGTAGACTCTACTTGAAGTTAGTTGAGGCTTATTATAACATCTGATCAAAAACATATCTCAACACCAAATTTCTTGCACCATACCATGCATGTGTCAACTCCAGTTCATTCAAAATATGTAATGCTTGCATGTCTTATTCATTTATCTTTAAGACCAAAGCACCAAAATATTTTATCCATTCCCATACTTTTTGGGTCATGATGGCCACTAAATTTATTGTGTTTACTACCTTCAAGGATGACATCAAATTTAGATGGATGAAATATTTATTTGGGGTATACAAAACCAAAAACTTCAACTTGGTCTCATACTCCTTTATATCCTTAAATAATTTCATTATTAGAGTAGATTGAGAAGCCAATTATACCCTTAAAGAAAAAATAGTGTCTAATATATCATATAGCCATAAGGATGCATTTTGAACATCTTGCTCAATTTTAGAGGGAAGATGGATTACCTTATGTTTTTCTCTAAGGTTATCTAGTTCTTGTTCTAACTCTTTCCTGGCATGCTTAGTGCCCTTATGAATTGTTATCACTGCTTGAGTATGGGTCTCCACATATGACTTAAAGTCCTAAATAAAATGAGATTGACCCATTTTTACTATCTTATCTATTTTAAATATTATACTTCTTATATTTCTTCTAAAATGAATATCTATCCAAAGTTTTTCTTATATATTTCCTTTCCTCACCCTTTGCATAGAGCTAGTCTTATAAAATAAGGAGCTCATAGTGGGCAAATTTGTTATCTTCAAGGCTGGCCTCTTAGAGGATAATGCTCCTATTTATTTGGATAATTATGGAAGTTTCAAATATGATGGGTCTAGTGATTGTGCTTATATTTGGGTGTCCTTTGTAGGCTTATTCTCAAGAACTATCTTGGGCATGATAGGCCATATTATTTTTGACTAGTCTACATTTCCCAAATGTGTTTTTTGGTGGACAACATAGATTAGATTATTCCTTAGAGTATTTTTAGTGGCCACCACTATAATGGTCTATATTTAACCTAAGGAATGCATAGGTGAGCTCACCTAAGTAGAAGATGCTAACAATTATGTGTTGGGATAGTTGTTAGTATTAGAAATAGAGGTAAAGACCAAAAGATTAATTGTAATGATAGATGTGGAGATAGGTCTAAAAAGAGGTAATGAAATAGTAGGAATAGAAGTGATAAATTGTAATTTAATAATAAGAGTGTGGTATAAGGGAGTAATATTCAAAACACCCTTACCTGATTAGTCACCCCTAAGGGGTACATTTCCTTTTAGTCCTTACAAGATCAAAACATTAGCTTGTTATATTTATTATTCATCCACTTCATCCATTGGATAATTTTAAATTAAAGTTTGTGCCTACTCACTTGGTCCCTCTATGGATTACATATTAGACCTCAACACCTAGGGTTTTCTCTTAAGCATATAGTTATCTTCTTAGCTGGAGGAATAACCACTTATTGGGTAGGAAGAGGATTGTCATACTAGATGTTGTGGTTGATATATTTTTAAAAATGGGTGAGATGTATTCTTCATTATAGGATTATAAATAAATAATCTCCTCTTGTTTCCCCATATATTTTTCCTTTTCTTAAATTATTTCTTTTGCATGTTCTTCATTTATTTTCTCAATTCAACTATGGATAGTTAAACTTGAGGAGTTTCATCTTCTAGTTTTTTTTATAGTAATTGATGTTTCCCATTCATCCCACTCATGATTATTAGTCATAATCATATTGGATGGATTTAATGGGTTTAAAATTTGATCTTACAGTTGATGGAAAGGTTTGTTGTCTTATAAATCTGAAGAGGTCCATCCCACCTGTGGTGGGATTTTGTATTTTACTTTCTCAAGTGTGAGAGAAGGATTCTCTTGAATTACCTTGAGTGAGTCCTGATTTATTCTAATAGTCCTATCCCTTTTACTAAACTTGGAATCATATTTTTCATTGATAAATAAAAAATTTTGGTCATAAGGATCATGCTTGTAGTGAAAACCCAAGTTGTGAACATGTTACTACACTTTCCCATGGGGTCTCCTATCTTTATGGGGCAAGGTATCCGATCCATAAGATTTACTAGAAATACCAAAATCTTTAAAGTGTCTATAGAAGGTGTATAAAATCCTCCCAATTATGATTTGGGAGCCATGAAAGGTGCTCTTCTTGCTTTTAGTTAAGTCTTCATTAATCCCCTTCTATAACAGATTGGCAATTTCTTGTTCAACCACCTTGTGGAGGACGTACTTCAAGTGACATAGAGGATCAAACCTATGGCCAATGACCACTAACATAATATAATATATATAGAACCAGTTATTACCCAAATAAATGAGTGTGTTGGTGATATTCTTAGATATTTTGGGTAGAGGTTCACCATGAATTTCCATATGAATTTGGGGATATAAATCTTTTGTATTTTTCAATATGTTCCTTGTATATATATAGATATAAATCAATCAATAAAAATCACATTTTTTTTGATATATTATTGATTTGGTTCTTAGAGAGACCCATTATGACTATAAATGGTACCCATAACCACATGTAGAAGGTAGGAAACAATGTAAAAATTTCCACCTTGGGGCCTCCTATCTTTATATAGTATTTTTTCATATAAATGGGTGTTGATAATTTCCCTAGTATGAAGGTGTGTTATAACATGATCAACATGTCAAGAAATGGTAGCCAATCCTATTCAATAAACTGGATTATTGGGTGACCATACAGGTAATTCAACATTTATATACCAATTTGAATTTCCATTTAGAATCTAGTAATAGACACATGATTCTTGTCTTTGAGTGAAAAAGTTTATCTAGGGATAATTTATTGATCACTACTTTTTGTACATTTTTTCTCTTCCTTTAAAGGGATAAATTTGAAAATAAATGGTGTAATCTAGGATGGTTAATTTTAAATAAATTTGTAATGCTTCCCTTGAACAATACGTGATGATAATGTTATTGTTGACATAGTGAAGGAAACCATCATCTACAATCCTTCCTTCGAATAAAAAAACCTTGTAGTAGTTTAATGCATGGCATAACCTTAGGTTTTGTAACTAAATAATGAATTTCTTGGTTTTTTAAAGCAATCAGGTCATCTACTATTTATTATTCCTCCTAAGAGATGTCTTCCTTGTAGGAAAATGTGTCAACATTTTCTACAACCTCTCATAGAGCCGAGTAGTAGGTGTAAGTATCATCGAATACTAAGGCATAAAAAATAGTATCAATGTATTCCATTAAGTCCTTGATATATAATATATATGGAACATGAGATCCCCTATATGCTTTAGATGAAAATTCCATTGTTATTTATTAGCACTGGTAGAGTTTGACCTCTTAGTAATGGTGGTTTGGTACTCTTGTTATGCAAATTATAGATTATTTGAATGTGACTAGGGCTTGAATTCATAGAGGGAAGTACTAACTTAATATTTTTAATAATAAATGGTCTTAAATTTAGTTACCATCTTGATGTTATAGCCTTTTATTATTCAGGTTTAGTTCATGGACTATTAATCACCAATGTTTTCAATCTTGTCACTTAATTTAATCTGAATTTGACCACCTTGGCTTAATGGACATGACATGGAGGATGATTAATAATTTAAGGGGTGCCACTAGCTTAGTCATGTGCTGATTATTAAATTTGGGGTAAATCATTAGACTTTATGAGCCAAGAGTTCTAAACAAAAGATTCTAAAGACCAAAATGTTCTTTGAGAAGATTCGTGAAACTTTTCTCAAAATTTGAAATGTCAAATGCTCTTCACAAAAACAAAATTATCATTTGGGAATTTTTCTCAGAGAAATTTATTGAAGGTGAGAGTTATAATTGGAAATTTCTTGAACTAAATTTTTTGAAGACCAAAATGTCTCAAAGGCCAAAATCTTGAAGAAAATATCTCAAATGAAAGTTCCCAAAAACCAAAATGCTGAAGAACAATATGCCAAATAAAAGTTACCGAATAGAAGTATAAAAACCAATGTTCATGAATGAAAGGATCCAAATAATATTTTATAGACATAAAATTTTCTAGAAAAAAATGTCAAATGCAAAAATGTCAAACAAAAGTTCCTACATAAGACTCCAAAGTCAAAAATGTTCATAATGCCAAAGACCAATATGTCGAAGACCTGTCATATATAATAATATTCCCAAAACATTCATTAATATATTAGTTTATATAATTCATCCCAATGAAAATGGGTCACAAGAGGAAAATATATGACATAAAGGTGATTTTATACTAAATACCTTCAAGTTTTCATAGATAATAAAATAGGATAAACCTATATGTACATCCTTACCATTAATAATCCTTCCACAAAAAAGGTGGGGGGGGTCTCCACTTGTCCATCAATAATTCAAGTGTGGTGTGTTTAATACATTATGAAAAAGATAAATTTTTAAATCCAATCATTTAATTAATCTAGTTGTTATACTAGCTTTAAAATCTCTAGGCACAACAAATTCTTGAAACTGTAGTTTCTTTCCATGGATGACTAATGGACTACTTTAACAGATATATTATTATGGGTAGGGTGAAGGGGGGATGAGAAAATAATTTTGAAAAATGGTTAAAATGAGGGTGAAGGGTGGGATTTATTAGCTTAAGATGGAAACCAAAATACCAACCAACATAAGGGTTGCATGGGTTACTCAATAACACTAAACAAATAACACACAGTTGAATAAAGTCTAAGCAGATCGATCACACTTAATGAAATCTCTAGGATGGAACCACTATACAATAGCACTAGATGAGTGAGTAGATCAAAATTACCAATGGGAAAAACCATCTTTTAGTATCATTTGATAGATACACTTGATAGTACCATCTGATAGGACCACCCATCATTATCATATTGATTTGATATTCAGATCCACCATTTGATGCCACCATTGAGCACTATTGTTTGGCACCACCATTTAGTATTAATATTTAGTGGTTCTATTTGGTACATCCTTCTAATAATTAAATTCATTTTCTCCATTCAATTTATCCATTTAGTTTAGTCATTATTGATATAGTTTGGTGGTTTTGTTTGACATCCTTCTTTTAGTGCAATTAAATGGTAGTATGGAAAAGTAAAAAATAATACTTTGTGTCTTTTCATTCATCTAAAATCCTGATGGATTCACCACCATGCATATAGGATTCACCATGAATTTAAATAAATTTTCCATTTATTTTGTAAATAATTCCAAGAGGTTTCCTTGTATGGCCTCTTAAAATTAAATAAGCCTTTGATGGGTATTTATAGATGAATATTTTGAGAATTTCCCTTAGCCTACTTTATGAATCATGTGAGAAGACCAAAAATTTGATTTAAATTTTGGAAACCAACAATTATTTAACATGGGATGTGGTTAACATATGTGGATAGGAATGGAGATCACTCATATCCACATAACACAAACTTGTCTAAAAGAATCATAGACACATGTCCTGAGCTAGAGGTAGTCTAAAAGTGATTTTAAATAGCTTGGTAATTTGAGATTGAAAGTTATAGTAAAAATACATAAATAAAAGGTTCGAACCTACATATTCCAAAAAGGATTAGGTGAATGGTGAATAAGAGTCATATAATAGTGCTCAAGTCACATTTTTTAGAATGTGTTAATAATTAGCATTATCAAGTACTTATGACTAAATTTATGTGTCTACATTTCATACTTCCCCCTTTTAATCTACTTATGAAATTTATATAATAAATAAGAAATAATTTAACCTCAGTGTGTAAAACATACTTTTTCTTTAAGTTGATACTTTAATTTTGAAGGGAACTAAAATTTAACAAACCATGCAACAACTCATGAAGTAGCCAATTTTGTTCATTTTAAAAATATTTAACATTAAAAATTGAACAATTTAAAAAGAGAGTAAAAAAGAAATACTTTTTTGGCAGGTGAAATGAATCTACCTTATAACCTAAAAATAATGATGAATAACTATTCCCCCTTATTGAATCTCTTGTATTATTTTAACCAATGGTGAATTGAGAGTGATCAAGTCAAAAATTGAGTAACTAATCAAGCTCTAGATTTTGAGCCATACAATATTCCAACTATCATGAATAAGTAAAATTACCCAATTTACTAATTAAAAAATGAGAAAACATAATAGGTTGAATATAAGGGATGCCAAGGATATTGACTGTCACTAGACTTACACCTACATCACCAAAAATAGAATGTGAAACCATAAAATATGTTTGCTAGAAGTAATGCCAATGATGTTGAGTGTCACTAAACCCTGCCATTATCTACACACATTGAACCACACCACTACAAATAGATATTGATTTATTTTACATTATCTAAAGATAATGAATAATATTCATGCTCACATCATGTCCATATTGTTCATAGATTTTATTTGAAATAAACATTTTTTCCTTTAATATTCAACTTTAAACTTCAAATTTGTAACTTTAAATATGTATCATGCCCCCTATATTTCAACTTATAATTATTACCATGTAAATATTTTTTGGGTTTCCATATATACACATTCAATTTTATATGATTCTATTGTTTTATACTTTGATAAATAAGAATATATGCATGTCATATGTTCCCACATTCTATATCTATGTGCCAATATTTGTCATGTATTTTATTTTTGATGTTTTTTAACCTTTAAAAGCATATATTATATTATATAATCTAATTTTGAATTACTTTAAATCTTTAAAAAATTATATTATATTATATAATCTAATTATACATGATTTTGAATCTTTAAAACTCTAAACTCTATATTTTTTAACCTTGTACTCTATCCCAAATATGATCTTTATATTTTTGTGGAGGTTTGGATATGTAAGACAAGCCAATTATGATTACCCCATTTTTTGGATATGTAATTTACACTAAAATTCACTCATATCAAAATAGAATTTAATGGTATCATATGATAAATATATAATCATGTAGTAATATGTCAACATGTGGGGAGGATTTCATCATATAAATGTAGTTATTATTAAATCATGTATTTCACATACAGTTGTATATGCCTAGATATATTTAGAAATGAATCACATAGTTAATTAAACATAATAAAAGTGCATGAAATGTATCA
>JARHVA010002450.1:185000-302500 GCA_037957365.1 Torreya grandis
ATCAATCACATAACACATGGCATATGTGGGAAACCCTTTTGGGGAATAAAACCCACTAGAACCTAAAATTGGAATACTATATTATAATAAATATATCTAATTTAAACCATCTACAAATTATCAAGGAACTACAATCCCTATTTAGTGAGACTTCAATCTCACAAGGTGCTGCCACACCTATCTAGTTGAGCTGTAACAATAACTAGACCTTTTAGCAAGTTTCAACTTGAAAGGAGGTTTTAACCACCTTATATTTTGACCTTACACAACAAAAAATATGAACACATGCACCTATGAAATTATTTCTTCAACATCTAATGATGGACCTCTAATTAACACACCTCACCTTCACTCACACTCAAACAATAAGCACTATAGGTCATAGAAACAGTCTGCAAACTAATCTAATATTCAACTCATCCTTAGGGAAATCTACCCCTCCTTCACTCTAAAAAACACACAAAAACCTCTCTTCAGTCACTCCTTAGTCTCTCATATAATGTCTAGAAGCCATCATCTTTAGTTTCACTATATATAGAACAATCTTGATAATCACTAACTTGGTCAACCATTAGGCATGCCTTAGACCTTAAGGCATCTCTCACATGAAGGCATGACTTAATACAATATTTTTAGGTTTTCCATATCATCTATGAGTCACCCTTAAGGAACTACACCTTTTAATAAGCCCCTTGTAGCTCTTATAGGTCTCATTGAGACCTATTCACCCATTCAACACACCCTTAATCAAAAAAATAACATAAAGCCACTTTAAAATACATGGATAGACTCCTTATGTCCTCTTTGACATCCTCAAATGATCACATTCATTTTCTCTCATCTATGAAAATGCTTAAACAACTCAAACACATACCTTACACATAGATACACCATTACTGAACATATAGTCAACTTCTTAAGCATTACTCATACTTAATATATATTGATCACACCTT
The DNA here is from genome assembly GCA_037957365.1 of Torreya grandis. Taxonomy (NCBI): domain Eukaryota; kingdom Viridiplantae; phylum Streptophyta; class Pinopsida; order Cupressales; family Taxaceae; genus Torreya; species Torreya grandis. Next base: position 185,957 of record JARHVA010002450.1, read on the forward strand.
TAAAAATCAACATAAAACATCCTCATGGAGTATAAAACACTCCCCAATTTCCAAGTCACCATGAGACATCAAAAATTCAGCATTATAATCTTGAATATCCTTCTTGGGTCACTTGTAGAATAAGCACAAACATACACTCAACTTTTAGGCCCAATATATTTGACTATAACCACTCCATATCTTTAAATAATGAACATTAGATGTGCCATAGAGTCATATTCATCTTGCCTTTTGACAACACCAAAAAATTCAAATTTTATCAAAAGATATGGATAAAATATAGAGCTCTATTTTTTTTAGTGTTAAATTTAAATGGTCACAATTAACCTTCAAACACAATGCTCAAATCTCATGTCCTCTCAAGTCAAATCAAATACTCAGAATTGATCTCTTCCAATGTTTAACACCTAGGTGATAATGATCAAAAATTAAAATTTAGTCACATTAACCTCATCTCTTGCAATCTTGAAATGCTGACTCAATGCACTCTATCGATCTCTATAGATCATCTAGGTCTTTAATGATCAATTCTCACCATTCAGTTAATATGTATGAACACTCACTCACCATTAGATTATTATCTTTTACCTTGTCTCAATCATTAAACATCATGCACCTATACTCATCTCACTCCTTGAATTCTTGGAGCAATGCACACTATTGATCTTACTAAAGCTTTAACACTCTCAAAAATGACTAAGTATGGGGACCCTTTCAATATGCATTAGTAGCCATTATTTCACCTCAATAACTTATTTTATGCTTACTTGCATGGTCTCAAATTTGTACCAAATGATCTCCTCATATAGGAGAATCCAATAATGTGAAACATAGATCCTAAAACCTCATGCATGAGAGATATATCACATTAAAATTCCTTCTCAAAAACTTTTGTCATATATCCAACTATGTCAAAACCTACTTGAGAGGCTAACTTTGATCATACATAACTTTTGTCACGCTTCAGTGCATGATCTAAAATTTAGTAAAAACTATATATAATAAAAAATAAACAAACCTATATGATTATTTTCTCTTGACACATTCACATGTGCAAGATATAACATGATCAAAATGATCAGTTAGCTCTTCTTGCCATATGACAAAATTAATTATGGGAAAACATAGTCAAACTGCTTGAGAGACCAAATTTGCATATGCATATATTTTGATGCAGTACATTCCATGATCTAAAAATTAACACAAATAAACTAGGAAAAAAATAATAAAACCAAATCATCATTTTTTCATAAAACCTCCATGCATGTGAATTTTGACCTCATCAACATGATTACTCAGCTCTTTTTGGCTAATCTACAAATTTGGCTATGGGAAAAATAATGAATTCTTACTAAGAAGCCAAATTTGGACCCTGATATCTTTGACTGTGCTTTAATGCATTACTTTAGGTCTAACACATAACAACTAGGGACTATTGTGATCACAACCATATGACCAACTCCCCTTGACTCATTTCCATGTGGCAATGGTGATGTCATCAAACTACCTACTTAGATTATCTGCCACTGGACCCAAAGTGTCTCGATGAAAACTATGATCAACTAGATGAATTCTAATTATGCACACAAGCACTCAAATCATTCTTGAATTCTTTTAGGACCCATTTCACATGCTCAAATCACCATACTCATCCATGATCCTCTCAATCTATGTCAATACTAAAGATCAACAAACCATACATAAATCATACTAGAAGAAGCATATTGCACACATTATCATTGTCAATTAGGCTATCAAAAAACTTTATCCACTCACTAGATCATCTCCATGACATCATCATGAAAAAACTCCAACAATCTACCCCTTTGTCATTCATGTCAACAACCATCATATACAACAATATATAGCTCATCTTTTATCTTTTTAAAGCACTCCTACAATAAGAACTTTTTCCTAAATAGGAACTTTCTCTCTCTTTAACATAATGAAAAAGTGGGAACAAAACTGATCTTGAAGACTTAAAATACTAAAAAAAAAATGAAAGTACCATCTTAAAAAGATGATACAAATTCCCCCTTACTTGGAGCCTACCTCTTCTTGCCTTGACAACTTTTTCTTATTTCATGTTAACACTCTCTTCAACTAAGCACTATAACCAATGAAAAAAGAACACACAAAGAAATGAAAATATTATGAAACTAACCAATAAACATCTTAGAGGGACTCCTATGATTTTTGATCTATTGTACCACTTGATCATCTTCATAACTCTATACACCATGAAGAACCACCATGTAGGCTTACCAAGCTTCTCTCTCAAGACACATCCATGACCACAAACTCTACATCTACACTATAAAACATAATAAACATGCACTAAAACAGCTTGACAACTCACCTTAAAAATATTCATTCCTTTCTCTTTTGGATAATTTTATCAAAAGGCACTCTTCTTCAAACTAGGCCTATCTAGCCTCCATATAACACTACTTATAACTTGCAAAGCCCAAACATTTTAGTAGACACATCTTCAAGAGTTGAAACTCAATATCTAAAGCACTCTCATGTGTCCCTATGAATACACCAATTTTAAATAACAAGATAATCTTATGAAGCATACTTCCTTCATAAACCAACTATCTAATTAGGCCTCCAACTTGACAAAACCTTGAATAACTTGAGAACCAAAAACTTTAAAAACTCTATGAATCTTGATTTTAATACCCATTTGGACCATACAACATATTGAGAATACATATACCTATAATCATAAGGCAAACTACTTTTCTAGTATATCCCAAAACCCTAGAATCTATAAAAAAAAATAGGGTCAACAAACCTCTTTCTGGGCAACATCCACCTCTAAAACTTCTTGTACACCTAGAGAGAACCATTACATACTTCTGGACCAATATTTGAGTTTTAAAAACATTAAGAATATTGAATTCTTATCACCCATTTTAGGACCTATAAGCTCTTAACCATAAATTGGGAAACATGAGAGTTAACAAAAATCTCCACATTGACTTCAACATACCTTCAGATCAAAACCACCTGAAGCATGGTAGAATATGGTCAATAGACATTTCTATGAAAAAATATCATCTTGAAAAATCATAAATCCTCCTTTTCCATTCGAGAACCTTTAATCTAACTCTGCAGACTATTCCAATTGAAAAACACCACATCAACACCTGCTTCTCTACTTGAAAGAAATCTCTTAAAAAGAATAGAGAGAGACACCCTCTATAACTCAATTATATATAAAAAAATGAATCCTCGTATTCCTCCTCCTCCTTACTCAATTGATACATCTATTTCTTCTTCTTTTTCTTCTTTGTCTTAGGAGAAACAACTTCCTCAACCACTATAATATTCTCCTTATCTTCTAGACTTGAATTTGTAATATATGGAGACAACATAGATTCATGGCATACCTTTTCATTTGAATAATATTACTTTTAGTTTATAACCTCATAATTAAGCACAGAAAATTGATGTTGTCTACATTATATATTCATAATAATATCAAGATGTTCACTTGGATCCATACATACCTCAGGATTAGCCTCAATCAACACCTTAGTCTTCTCCTTGAGCTTGATATCTTCACTCTCAACATGAATAGACAATGAGACCTCTTGTTACTCTTCAACTTCTAAATAATTCTCCACCATAGAAAATATATTACTTGGACTTGTAGTCTCAGCATGACTCATACTTGTCACCTTTAAATTCTATGTGTTAACTTGTCTTCTTCCTTGAACTCTAGGTGCTTGATTAAATATATTCTATCTTGTATGAATTTACTTACAAAACTTATCAATATGACCTTTTTGTTCACATTTTTAGCACACCATACCTTTTTCAAGAAATTTATCATTCCTTAACTTATTTGGACAAAAAATTTCAAGGTGTCCTATGTCACAAAAAATAAAATAACCTCCCCTTTTTGAGGGAGACTCACCTTGTCTAATATTACGTGGACAATAGGTTAAAAAGTGTCCCACATCAAGACAATTAAATCACTTGATTATATTCACACATTTTTATTGATGATCCCCATCATAGTCCCATGCAAATCAATTTCTAATAGGTCTTTTGCACTCTCTATCCCTATGACGAAATTAATTACATGTATAACAATAACCATTGAATCTTGTATATCTCATGGAATTTGGCTATTTGATTTTATTTTTATTCACTCTACTAGCACCTTTGGTCCTTTTCTAATGAATTGTCTTCAAAGTATGATTGTCTTGGTTTACTTTAGACTTCATCTTGTGTTGAGTTACATTATTTTGTTCTTCATATCCAAGACTGGTTCTATCACTAGCATGATTTTGACCATTGATAATGTTGTCTAGATCACATGGGTTCTTTTCAAATATCAAAAGTGACTTCATATTACTATATGTCTTCTCTAAATAATATTTTAAAGATATATTTTTAGAAACATACCTTGAACATTATTTTTCTGTAACTTTTAGGCTTGTAGACAAAAGTTCTAACTAACAACTAAGATGCTTGATCATATCTTCATGCTCCTTAGTGTCTTCATTAAATATTACCTCAAATACATTGAATTTATCCTCATAATCCTTGAGATTATATTTCATCTTCTTATTGATCTTGTTCTCAATTTTCAATTTTACAAGATAACTCATCAAAATAGTCTCATAATCCACCTTATCTTCATCATCATCTAAATAACTGTAAGTAGACTCCTAATGTGAGCAACTTCCTTCCTCATCCATGAATAGGGCTTCATCTTTAGTAGGACCATCATCTTCATGATCATATTTTGAGTTTCTATCTTAACTCTCATTTGATGAGCTATAATCTTCTTTGGTGTAAAGACTCTTCTTGTTTTTGAGGAACTTCCTTTTAACATTAAACTTTTTGAATCCTTTCTTCTTGTATGTCTTATTTTCTTCATCTTGGCCTTCACCATGCTCCTCATCATCATTATTATCATTCTTATGAGGGAACTTATAAGAAAAATATCCTATCTCTCCACAATTAAAACATTTGAACGGTAGTTTACCCTTATACTTCCCTAAGCCATTGTTTAATTTCTTATTAATCAAAGCAATTAGTTCATCATCATCAATATCAGATATGTCATCCTCTTTGGATTTCTTAACTTAGAAATTATTCTTAGGCTTCATCTTTATCTTTAATACTACTTCCTTCTTTGGTGGTATATCATCATTTTTCCTCATCTCATAGGTAGTAAGGGTGTCATGCAATTGATCCATCTTCAACTGAGTAAGATCATGAATCTATTCTATAGTAGATAATTTTAAATCAAACATGGGGTAAATAAAACTTAATACATTTTGAACAATATTAGTATCTTCAAGATTCTCTCTAAGACCTCTGATGACGTTCAAAATCTCATCAACTCTCTGTAGAAAGGATGCCATGGTATCTTCTTCATTCATTTTGAGACTTTCAAATTACCTTCTATGAGTCTATAGCTTAGCAAGATTAACCTTTAGATCTCCTTCAAAAATAGTTTTCAATTTATCCCATATTTCCTTAGTATAATAGAAATGAATTGCTTTTGTGAAATCAATTTTTGTAAGACCATAAATGATGCCATTAATTGTCTTAGAGTTATTCTCAAATAGCTTCTTGTCTGCAACACTAGATGGAGGAATAGTATGAGAAACATAACCATCCAAAATTAATTTCCATACATCAAAATCTAGGGACATAATATAGGTCTTCATCTTAGCACTCCAAAATACATAATTGGATTCATTGAATATTGGTGATTGCTTAGTAGAGAAACCACATTGCACATTCTAACTAGCCATTGTAACTTGGATCAACTTCAAGTTATCAAGCCTTTACCAAAGGACCTCACTTTGATACCAATTATTAGAGGTACTATCACTGAAGGGGGGTGAATCATTGATCCAAAACAATCCAACTTAAATTATTATCTTTATAAATACTTAACCAATTATCATAATCATTCATGAAGCATACATATCATTCATAGCAATAAACAAGAGAGACAATGCAAGATCAATCACATAACACATGACATATGTGAGAAACTCTCTTGGGAAATAAAACCCACTAGATCCTATAATTGGAATACTATCATATAATAACAGGATCTAATTTAGACCATCTATAAATTATTAAGGAAGTATAATCCCTATTTAGTGAGACTTCAATCCCTTAAGGTGCTACCACACCTACCTAGCTAAGTTGTAACAACTAGACCTTTTATAAAGTTTCACATTGCAAGGAGGCTGCAACCACCTTAGATGATGAGATACCAAAATAGAAATTATGAATAAATCCACCTATGTATTGATGTCTTAAACACCTAATAATGGACCTTTGATTAAAACACTTCACCTTCAGTCACACTCAGACAACAAGCACACTATTCTGCCAATAAAATTATCACCAATAGGTCATCAAATAGTCTTCAAACTGATCTGATCTAAAACTCATCATCATGACACTCTACTCCTACTTAAAACAATAAAATACACACAATACTCTCTTAAAATGGTCTTTAGTCTCTCATACAAAGTCTAGAACCCATCATCTTTGGTTCTACTATATATAGAGCAATATTGATAATCACTACCTTGGTTGGCCATTACACATGCCTCAACCCTTAATGAATCTCTCACACAAAGACATAGATCAATAAAATCTTCATACATTAGTCATAGCATATATGGGTTTCCCTTAAGGAACTATACCTTTTAAGAAGGCCCTTGTAGCTCTTATAGGTCTCATGGAGACCTATTCACGCATTTAGCACACCCTCAAGCAAAACATTAACATAAGACCACTTTCAAATAGATAGGTTTACTCTTTATGTCCCCTTAAACATCATAAAATGATAAAAATTATATTAGCTCATCTTTATGTATTCTTAAACAACTCAAACATAGACCTTACACATAGACATACCATTACTGAACATATAGTCAACTTCTTAAGTATTATTCATACTTAATATATATTTATCACACCTCTAAAATCCACATAGATCATCATCATGGAGTCTACTACACTCCCCAATATCCAAGCCACCATGAGACATTTAAACTACATCAATACAAGCTTGAATATCCTTCTTGGGTCCCTTTTAAAATAAGCGCAAACACATAGTCAACTTCTAAGCTCAATATCTTTGACTATAATCACTTTTAGAACTTCAAATCAAATCCATTAGATAAACCATGTATTCCTCTTCATCTTCTCTTTTTAAAACACTATAAAATTTTAACTCTATCAAAATATATGGATTAAAAATAGAGCTCTAGTGTTTCCTATGTTAAATTTGAATATTTGAATTCAAATGGTCATAGTTAACCTTTGAACACAATGCTCAAATCCTATGTCCTCTCAGCTCAAATTGAATACACACTATTGATCTTTTTCATTCTTTAATGCATAGGTTCAAATTATTAAATGTTTAAATTAAGTCATGTTGACCTCATCTCATGCAATATTGAAATTTTGACTCAACATAGTCCATCGATCTCTACAGATCAACTAGGTCTTTAATGATCAATGCTCACTATTCAATCAATTTGTACCAATGTTCTCTTGTTATTGGATCATTAATTTATACCTTGGCTCAGTCATTAAACATCATGCATCTATCCTCATCTTTATAATTCCTAGATTCTTGGAGAAATTTGAACCATTGATCTTGCTTGAGATTCAACACTTTCAAAAATGACTAAGTATGGGGACCCTTTCAATATGCATGAGTATCCATTTTTGCACCTCAATAACTTCTTCTCTGCTTACTCACATGATCTCAAATTTGGACTAGATGATATCCTCACATAGGAGAATATAACCATATGACACACTATTCTTGGAACCCTTTTACTTGTGATATATATCACCATTAATATGCCTTCTCAAAAACATTTGTCATAGAGCAATGTATGTCAAAACTTTCCTAAGTGGCTAACTTTGAGCATGCATAAAATTTTCCCTACTTTACCACATGATCTAAAATTTAGTGTAAACCATCTATGATCAAAACTAAACAAAACAATATGATCATTTTCTATTGAAACCTTCACATGTGCAAGATATATTACCATCAAAATTCTCACTCGACTCTTATTTCCATATTGCGAAATTGACTATTGGAAAACATAATTAAATTTTTTGGGAGCCTAACTTTCCATATGCATATATTTTTATGTGACACATCACATGATCTAAAAATTATTATACATAAAATTAGCATAAAATGAAGAATTTCATATCATCAATTTGTCCTAAAATATCCATGTGTATTAATGCCAACCTCATCAACATGCTTACTGAGCTCTTTCTGGCCAATCTACAAATTTGGCTATGGGAAAAATAATGAATTCTTACTAAGGAGCCAAATTTTCACCCTCATATCTTTGACCACACTTTGATGCATGAACTAAGATTTGGTGCATAAAAACTAGGGACTATTATGATCACAACCATATAATCAACTCCCCTTGACTCATTCCCATATGGTAATGGTGACATCATCAAACTTCCTACTTAAAATTTCTTTCACTATACCCAAAGTGTCTAAATTAAAACTATGATTAACCAATTAATTCCACTTATACACACAATCATTCAAAGAATTATTGACTTTAGATAAGATGCTTTTCACATGATCAAATCACCATACTCATCCCTGATCCTCTATAGCTATACCAATATTGAAGATCAACCAACCATACATAAAGCATACTAGAACAAACATATTGCACACTTTGTCATTGTCACTTAAGCTATCAAATCACTTAATCCACTCACTAGAGCATATCTATGACATCATCATGATAACTCTACAACACTCTTCCCTCAGAGTGAGCAGTGAGTGACACCCAATACTAAGACCTTCTTGTCAAGCTTAAAAAAAATCAAAGTCCTTAACAAATAATCTTGACATTAAAATATGATTAGTTTAATATCCCTTATGTCAATTGCACCAAATAAATGACACAACATTATGAAACATTAATATATTAATGAAGTTAAGGATATTTGAATAACCTTAAAAGATATAATGACATCGACATATCATTGGTAGTTAAGTCCTAACCTTTAAATTACATAATCCATTCCTATGTCATAACCAACTCATTTTTTATTTTAAATTTTCCTAAACACTTAATAATGAAGGAAAAATTATTAAAATTTATCTTTGAGTAAGACAACTTAGCTTGTACCCTTGGGAGAGTGATGAATGAAACTATGAGGCTAAAATTGTAACTCACTCAAATAGAGTTATGAATTAAATATGTGAATGAAAATCTCACCAAGGAAATGACACAATATTATAAAACATGAATATCATAACAAAGTTGAGGATATTTTAACAACCTTATAAGATATAATGACATAAACATGTCATTAGTAGTTAAGTCATAACCTTTAAATTACACAATCCATTCATATTCAAAACTAGCTCATTCTTCAGTTTTATCTTTTCCTCAACACTTAATAATGAAGGAAAAACTACTAAACTTCATATTTAACTAAGGCAACTTAACTTTTACCCTTGGGAGAGTGATGAATGAAATTGTTAGGTTGAAATCATGACTCACTCAAATAAAGTTATCAATTAACTATGTGAATGAACAAAAAAAATCAATAACTCAGGGGACAAAAGAGTCCCCTTATTTTAAGGATATGCTAGTGATCCAAGGGCAAATAAACTTCCAAAATATTATATCATGGGTAATTTTTTATTGTTTCCATTTAATTTTCAAATATTTACTTCTTGATATTCAAGATCTTATTGTTGGTTCCTCTATCAATGGATCATTTACAATATAAATGGGTAAATATTTTCTCATTAAAATTTGTAAAATATAAAAAAAGAGATAAACCCTTGATTGAGATAAGTCTTCCAATAATTAGTAATTAGATTATTGAGGTTTGTAGTTAATCATGGGACATATAATGTAGTTATTGCATAAATTGAAACACTACAATGAGAAAGACTCCAAGGAATAATATCTGAACATGAAATATATAACTCTATTCAAATAAATTAATTTCACTAGCTTGAAACTATTTACATCCCATGACCAATGTAATCCTCAATATAAGAAAAATATCTTTCTTAGATCCAATTAAACTATTTGTTTCAAAATATAGTTGTATATCCACTTGCACACCAATAATAACATAAATATTATTTACATAGATTACTTCTAAAATCAAGACCTTTGGCAAACCATCAAGATAAAATTATTAGGGAGGGAGGGTGAAATATTGGATTAACCTCTAAAATGTTTTGATACTCAAATATGTCAACGCTAGCAAACAACTAAAATACAAAAGCATGAGGAATAAGAGGAGTAACCCTACCATTATTATCATCGTATTTTGGGATCAAATTTATTGACCCTTTATAATATAAAATAATGTTACTTATATATATAATGATAATTCATCAAGCTTATGATACACAATCATACATTAAATGATCTTAATACAAACATTAAAGAGAATAAATGAATAAAAATTAGTCTTTTGTGATAACACAATAAGGATAAGGGTCCATTTATAACACAATTAATGGGTATAACTTCTAAGATAGAAGTGGATTTAATCTCTAATTTAATCCACTATTACTATGAATAGTAGGGAATATATGGTATTCAATCTCTTCTTTTAACTAATAATTGATCCAAACATGTGGAGACACCTCATTAAAAACCAATCCCAATGATAATGTTATTGGATATTTACTCTAGCTTCATCCATTCCACATGTTTATGCTTATTCCCAAGAAAATAAACCCCCTTCCATATGTGCCATTTCTTACTAAATTTTGATGGCCAATAAATAACAAATAATGGATAAATCCCATCTATAAATAGCTATTATCTTTATAAACCTACTAATATCCCTATCCTTTGGGTTGAATCTATCTTGGAGTTATGAATAACCTTCTCAAATTTGGCCTATTCCTTTACCCATATCTTTGATAATTCTCATATTAATATAGTAGCCCTTCTCATTCTACATTTTTGTGATAATTTTATGAGACCAATGATGTAGGTTCTTTTCAACATATTCTATGTTTTGAATGATCTAAGTTATCTGAGTGTATATCTTGCATTCCCTAGCTCTCCTCTACTTACCATATTTGATTTCAGTAAAACACAATTTTTCACTTGCATGTTATTTGGTCTTTTCCCTAGATATCAAATTTATACATGATGCATGATGGGGGGATGATTGTGTGTCTACTTCTCTACCATTATTCACCTTTTTTTATTTTGTTTACTTGTCATTCACTATCTTCATGGTTTTCTTCAGACCACATGCTCCCAAGTTTAATAATACCATTACTCTAGGGATTCAAGATCCTAGGATGGTGACAAGTGGTGCAATCATAAGAAATTAGGGGAATGGACATTTTCATTACTAGTATAGTCCTAGTTTATAAAGATTTTGACACATGGATGATTCTCACTACTCTATTCACCCGATAATGACCGTATAAGGAAATATATTAATTTCAAATCTAGGTAAGTGATATTTAAGAATGTGGATGAATCTCACTACTCTAGTCACCTATCAATGATTATAAAAGGAACTCTACTAATTTCACCTCTGGGTTAGTGGGATTTCAACATGTAAATGGTTCTTCTAGATCTACTGACCCAAAAATGACCGTACAAGGAACTCTAATGACATCACCTCTATGTTAGTAGAATTTTAACATATGAAATCTATTACTTATCTTATGTATTAATCTGTCATCATGTTAAGTTCATAGGATGGTGACAAGTGGTAGAATCTTGGGGCTCTATAATAGTAAAAGGAATTATCCATTTGAAAATATTTGATTGTAGAGGATTTCCATTTTTACAAACAATAACAAAGAAAGAGTGGACTCAATAAATAATAAATAGGCTAGGTGAAAACTAAAACACTTAAAAAAATGAATAATGCCTAATTAGAACATATAATGACACAAAATTACATGAGAATTACAAAACTAGTTTCAACTCAAATTGAAGTCCACTACAACTAATTTCCAAAATGTAAATAAACCTTAATTGTCAATAGAGAATAAGAGAAGATAAACATCATTCTGAATGAAATAAATTTTTTATAATAACTAAATAATAATTTTAAATTAATAATATGATCATCCTTATTAGATTTTGAGATAAATACACATGAAACATGACCATCATACAACCAAAAATCTCAACAGTGTAGTAGAAGGAAAATGCTTCTATCTAGGATAGTGAGGGATAATTTGATCATACCAGAGCTCACATTTGTATTAAATTTGGAAATTATATGAAATATATAACCCTAGTATGCATACATATGTACTAACTAGAAAATAAATTTTTTGTGCTAAAGTAAAAGGGTCCCATGTGATATTTTAAATATGGGGTGTGTTGGACCAAACAAATGGTGACTTATTTAGGGATAATGCTTCTCAACATTTAAAACCTATATTTTAAACCATGAAAATCAACAACAAACACAAAACCACAAATAAATCCTTTAGATAAAAATAAAATAATGAAAGCACTAAAGTCTACCTCAATATGTGACATATTAAGTTTTAGATCTACCTAATAACATTAGTGTGTGTTAAAAGTGATTGATTATTTTGACCCTTACATTCATTTAAATAAATTTAAAATTATCTAAAACAATCATACTTTTATAGAAGGATAATTTTGATGTTTGGTTTGGGGGGAAATGGCATGGGCATTACTTTGTTGCCATCCAAGTGTCTATGACCCTAATATAGATACCTTTAGTCTGAATTATGGACTTGAATCATTGCTAACTAGGTCAAAAATATTATGATGGAGATTTCATGAATCACCCTTTTGAGGAAAGAAACTAGATTTTGTATTTTGTTCAATTTTCATTTTGATTTCTTTCTTTTGAAAATATTTCATTGTTCAGTCCATTGAGGGTTGGGTAAAAATCCAAGGGGATAATTATAGAGTTAGAAAATTCATAATTATTAATACAAAGATAATTTGATTCATTATTTAAATTTTGCTTATAATTGTGAAATTATGTGTAATTTGATGGCTTCAATAAGAAAATGAAACATTTCTGAAATTCACATATTCTTTATTTTTATCACAGGACTTCAAATTTTGTAAATGCATAAAGAAATTATTAGCATCCTTTGTAACTATTCAAATATGATTCATATTCTAATTTATAAACAACTAAGAAATTTCAAACTTTATTTTCAACCATTCAAAGTTCCTTGTTGATGGGAACATAAGGACACCACATTACTCTAGAATACTTATATCTAGAACTTAGTTGTTTATTATTTTAATATCTAATTTTCTTTTCATTTTGATAGTTTAGTCCTCATGAAAATAAATAAATAAGATGTAAAAATGTAAATTCAATAATTTCAGGACTACCGTTTCAATAATTAACATTTTATGTCAATCATATGAACAAATCTAATAACTATTTGAAAAGACATACTAAAAATTATCAAAGGATAAACATATGAAAAATAAATTAAACCATCCAGAAAGGGAAAATCACAATACATGAAAAAAACTAATAAAATAAAACTAAGCTAAATAAAAAAACACTAAATCAAACACGTAAATCAAGAAATAAAAACTATGTACAAAATATAAACATAGAAGAACCTAAATATATTTACTAAAAAATGATATTCGATGGAGTAGTAGTGAAGTAGTGTTTCAAGTAGTATTCATTTACTAGTAGTAGCAAGTATTTTCTTAGAATATCTTTTAATTTGAATGAATTCTATCCTAAAATCTCAAATACTTGATAAGGATTGATCCACAAAGGACTGAACTTAAAATGTTGATCCTTTTTCTCATGTGATATGTCCCATAACAAGACCAAATATGAAATATGAAATTCTTTAACTTTTTGTTTCTTTTCAATCCATCTCTTTACAATAGCTTGATATTTAATAAACAATTTAGAGATTCATCCCATTTATCTTCTAATTGGATCAGATCTAATAATTTAGACTAACTTCCCAGATCTACCTACATGTACTCTTGTACAAACTGATAAGTGAGTTTCTTGAGTTGTATTGCAAAAATTGGCTTTACTTTATAGACAAGGAAAAATGGGTAACTATTCAAGTTTTGTCTATGCCTTATTTTGTTAGTTGATAGAGAATATTTATGTAGCCAATGTTAATTATGAGGGTTTAGGTCAATTTATTTCTTCATGGATTTTAAAAAATACTTATTGGTAGAATATACCATATAATTTCCTTGGGGATAATTGTTTTAAGATAATTTCCATGTAATTATATTATGATAATCCCACTTAGTTGTCTCTAGTAATTAATAATTAGGTCCATTATCACAGACAAGTGATAGAGAAGCCCCAAATTGAGTTATAATGTATTATTATAAAAATTCTATAACTTTTTCAACTATGCTATTCCTTATCACTTTAAATTCATTCCACCTTTTATAATAATCCTTTGTGGTGAGAATGAACTTATAACTAGTTTTTGAGTTAGGATTAATTACTCCAATGAAGTCTAATCCCCACTAGGAAAAGGGATGTTCCTCAATTACTTATTACAATAGTATAGTATCATGAATATCCCTCGTATTAAATATCTAGCATTAATGACAAGTGCTCAAATGTACATAAGTATATTTGAATAACATTGGCTAATAGTAGTTATCTTTGAGGATTATGTGTGTTATGACATTACTAGAAGGATGACCAATTCCTAGCTTATTATGAAATGAATTCATCATTTATTATGATTCATATTTAGATAAATATATCTAGTAATTTCACTTCATGACTTATGTAGTAATTAAACCCTCTTTGTAACATGTAGCATGGAGCCTTCATTCTTAGTGCTCTTATATATGTTCTATTAAATGGGGTGGTGGCGTTCCATAAAGAAAATAATGAATAGTTAAATCATACCATGGACCAAATTAAACTTTAGATTGATCTACTTATATAATGGATATATTATGATCTAATATCTAAAATTATCTTAGATAAACCCTAACTGCATACCAATTTTTCAAATTTCACTTCAATGTCGTATTCCTAAAGTTTAACAAATCATCATCCTCTTCTCTCACTTAGCTCATTATGACCTAGAATTTGATTGAATACATGGTATGAAACTATTGTGTGTATTTTTTTCTCAATATATAATAATAAAATGTTTTGACCACCTTCACTAAAGCATAGTTCTGCTTATCCAAAGTAGGGCTTTTTAGTTCACCTTATTTCAAATATGTACTCACAAAATATATGGGGTGCTCTTTCTATTTGACCCTTTGTGTCAAAACCATTTTAATCATGTGATCAACATTAAAATAATAAAAATATAAATATTTATCATAATCTAGGCTAACTAGTATAGGATCTTACATAATTACATATGATTTAACATTTTAATGTTTTACATTAAAAAAGCTATATTTGGATTAAATGCTTGAGATGCCTAAATTAGTCAAATAAATATGAAATAATTAATTACTAATTTTCTATGACCTTTGAATTTTTTCAACATTCTAAAAATAGAAATAAATAGGAATAAATAGATACTTATATGAAAACTAATTATCATAGGTTCTGAAAGTTGAGATTTGTGTAGTAGTTTGTGTCATCAACAAGATTTTGGTATTCATTTGCTCATTAGATAGTAACATCTAGTATGGATAGTAGTGCCTAATATGGATAGTAGTTCCATATGTGTGTAGTGTTTTCAATGTATAACTAATGTCCACTTTAAGGGAACATTCCTATTTTATAGGATTACCTACACCTATGTATGTATGTCTTGTTCTTGCATGCACAAAACTTGGAGCTCTATGTTATGCCTAAAAATCTTGATTTAGTATCCAAACCATAATCCTCTTGTAAAGTATGGAATGATAATTAATTTTGTGTGTGTTATTAGTATGGATTATACATCCTTAGCACCCTTGTTTGTGGAGAGTTTCCTACATACCAATACTCTGAAGAGGGATCAAACCCAATGTAGTTATCCCACCTAGTGCTTAATTTAAGTGCAAGTGAATGGTAGATTGAGAGTGGCCTTGGATGCCTTAAATATGATTGAGATTTGAAATGTTTGAAAACTAGGATTATGGATTCTATGGATTGTAATATGAAAAAAGTAAGGAAGAATAGGGATCGAATACCTTAATTTTTCTCAACTTTGTCTTTGGTTCGAATAACTTTTGCATATATTTTATAAATAGTGAATAAAGGTGGATTAGACTTGTATTTATAGGGTTATGTTACTTGTGTGGATAATAAAATGAGTTTATACCAACCTTAGCAGGGGAACACATTTTAAAAAGTATATGTTGGGAAGAACTAGGGATAAGGATAGTAGTACTCAATTGGGGACTTTAGCAGGATGTGGCTGTAGTGTCCCAAATGTGGCACTAATATCTTATTGGTAGACTACTAATCAAGTAGGATTGGGGTTGAGATGATAGTTTTGGGACTGTGTTTTGATTGGCTATTGGTGACTATGGTCTGATGAATGACTAGAAAAGTAAGTCTAATGCTCAAGGATAGGTCTATGGGTAGCCTAGGGATAGGTTAACTCAAAAAATACTCTTAGCATCAAATTAACACTTTTAGGTGATTACATTTTCCCCCTTTTTATGTTATTAATGTATCAAAGTGAAATGACTAGTATAAAAGAAAAAGAAGTGTACCTAGACTTACCTTAGAAGTGAAGCCCATGTATCTAAGTTTGAAAATGCACATATAGATTTTCATATGTGGAACATGATCCAAAGAAATGTCTTTCAATGAAACATGGAAAAATTAGTCCTTACTTAAGAGATGATCAAAAAACAAGAGAATATGTTGAAGTAAATGTAAGTGAGTAAATTTGAGTAAAGACAAAGGAAAGGAATGAATACACCTCATTGGGTATGTGAACCAATGCATGAACCTGGTGATAACTTGTATGTGTGAGTGTGCATAGTGATCATAGAATTGAATAACTTAAACTAAATTGATGGCTTACTCAATCCTAATATGGTTGGATCAAGAACTCAATTAGGTTTTGACTCCATCATTTCCCTCCCTTTTTTGGTGGATATTAATCTTAGTGAATATCTTGGGTAAGATTGTAAGTATGTCTAACCCTTTCTTATAGGTGTCTTAAGAAATCAACTATGCCATGACTCCATAATTTCCCACTTGTGTGAAGTAAATTAATATATAACTAAACTAAACAAATTGTTGAAATTATATAACTGAGTAAATCTACATGTGTATTAAGCTCCATGGCCACTTGGGTATATTAGGTGGCTCTGATCCACTAAGGAATTCCAACCACTATATACTGAGTAAGGAATGAGTTTGGTGACAACATAAAATGTGATACAAAGTGTATAATACATAGAGAATGACATGGAGTTTTCCATTCCATATAATCAACATGTCTAAAGCTGAGTATACGGAAACCAATGTGCTATGCACATGCTCTCAATCTGATATCTGAGAATGCTGAATCAAAATCTAGTATGTAATAGTTGAATTTGTGTAATTGAACTAAATGTGGATGTGATAATTCCATACATGATGCTCTTTAAAATGATAAACTAGTATGAATCTACGCTAAAATGAATGAATTTGAGCTAAATCAGAACATAACATGGTACAAACAATGATTTTAAATAAAATAAGCAAACCAAGAAGTGCCATAAACCAATTTTAAAACCTTATTTAGAATCAATAGTGCATACCAAATAAAAATAGTAAGGGTATTGAATAAATGAAAGGAAAATAGTTACAAAATACCTATTATAATTAATGCATATGTCTCTACAAAAAAGGAAATCACTTTGGTTTTATTAGTATTGAGATACACCACATGATATATTACATACACTATTGGATAAACATATGATAAAACTTCCTCATAATTATCTTTATCCATTGTTTAAACCTAAATTAATATGGGTCAATATATTATAAGGATAATAATATATAAATTAATAAGCATAATGGTGATAAAAAAATCTATAATAGGTTAGTTAATTACAAAAATAGATAAACAATATCTTAAATTTATAATACTAAGATATGTTAAAAATAAAAATTACAAATATTAATTGATATTAAAATAAATGATATTGTAACAAATTGAAAATAAGAGTACTTATTTGGTTTACTATTTGAATACATATATGATATGGAATAGGTTGTAAATAGACTAGATCTACATTTTGGATCAATTATCTGATTCTAAAAATTTGCATTATATTGCTTTAGATGTTTGTTTTAGATCTAGATAGTCACATCAATGTTAGTGTCTATTTTGGATGCATGTGTCTAGTATGTAATATTGACTAGATTTGGATGTGACCACTTGGAACCTTTCATTTTTTTTCACTTTTTACCTAGTGTGTTTAGATCTCATTCATAGGTTGTCTCTATTTGTTAAATGATAAAACCCTAGATTTTTCACCCTTAGAGTAACTATGAGAAAAATGGGTTAGTGGGCACTTGGTGTCAAGCTTCCCCAAGGACCCCTCTATCAATGGATGTTTCCTAAATGGAAAATACTATGATTAGGGCCCTGTACTTATGTATTTCTCCCCTAAATGTTGACTTGTGTGTGCATAAGGATGCAACATGTGATAAAAAAGAACATAGAGTGACCTAGCTTGTAAATTAGAAAATATGACTCATGGGATGCTCATTTAGTAATTCATATTTGTATATGGGTTACCTCTATGACTCATATTGAAATAGGAAATAATAAGGAATTTTTTCTCATGTTAATGTTTAATTGAGTGCTTTTAGTAAGTTTTTTAATGAGTTGTTAGGTCTATGCTAGGCATGGAATGAATCAAGATTAATCTTATATATATATATATATATATATATATATATATATATACCAATAGATTTTGGAAATGTCTTATGTTAAATCACTACGCCAACAATAAGGATACATTTAATTTTCAAATTTGATTACTTTACGACACAAGACACTTATTTTGGCATATGACACTAGCATTGACATAGGAGTCTAATTGGGACATAAATGTCCAGAAAGTTAGAAAATAAGTACAAGTTCAAAACTTGTAGATGATGATAATAAGTAGGTTTATATAATTTTTAGTAGCACAAAAGGCATGGTCATAAACATATCATATGATCATAATAAGAGATAATAAATAGGCATAAGAGATAACAAATGTGATCCTTTTAGCAGTAGGAAGGTCTAAGACAAGAAGGCTACATCCATGAGAGTTAATTTCCAAGTATACAAGACTGAGGTGCTATATAATTTAATTTAATGTTCAAATCCCCCCCTTTAGTATTGTAATGAAATTTATAGTTTAAGAGATAAGGAATGCAAACATGGATGTGTATAACACATCCTGTCTCTGTGTGAATTCCACTTGGGCACTTTACTGGTGACTAACTTGTCACCAAGAGCATGTTATAATATATAATCAATGATTACAATCTATAATTAAAATAATTTTAAATTCTTTAAAGTAAAGAGGTCAATCTTAGGATTGCACTTATGTATCGATACAACCATCTTCCCTTTTAGAACTTTGATTTTAAGAGATTCTTCAATATGAAGTCTTAGATTTAAAATTAGGACAATTTTAAAATAATCAAGTGCATACACACATACGTATTTTCATGCACACATACACATGTGCACACCCACCCACACACACACACACACACACACACACACACACACACACACACACATGTGCAGACACACATGTGCACACCCACACACACACACACACACACACACACACACACACACACACACACACACAGAGAGAGAGAGAGAGAGAGAGAGAGAGAGAGAGAGAGAGAGAGAGAGAGAGAGAGAGAGAGAGAGAGAGAGAGAGAGAGAGAGAGAGAGAGAGAGAGAGAGAGAGAGAGAGAGAGAGAGAAGGAAAACTAACCCCCAAACTTGGATTAAAGTTGATTTACCACCCAAAAATTGAGATTAGATCAACCATGTAACCCAATCATACTTATAACCTAGTGAGTGTGATTGATCTAAGTCAACTAACACTATAAAAGGAATATTTTAAATAATATAGACTTATGTCCCTAAATTGGGTGGGAGATAATCTTGTAAAATGATTTTTTTTTGTTCTATATAAGCTACATGTGAAGATTATGGTAATAATTTAGATCTATTCCCCATTTATTAGATTGGAAAGAATTTGAAATTATAAAATTTTGAATAATGTAGGTATATTATTGATATTTATTTTTCAATTTTACTATAGATAAGTCCAAATTATCTAAAATAATTCCTATAAATCTAGTGAGGGTGGATGATTTAATCACTTTATTCTATAAACTTGTTAATATTAAGTGATCTAATCACATCAACCTTGCCAAAATTGAGCCAAATACTATAGTAGATTACTTAATAATAGGCTATAAAATTCCATCCTTATGTATGCTAAAGTCCATAGAAGTATTTAAAATACAAAACTGGTTTGATTTTGTAATTAAAGGTGTTATTTTCATGGCATTTTCACCTCATATGTGTTTCAATCCAAGGTATAACAATGATAATAATGTTTACAATGTTGCCACAAACATGTATCTAAATCATATAGCTATGTAATTTGGCCAACATGAAATTTTGATTGTGCAGAAGACATGTTCCCATGACATGCCCCCACTAAAATATGAAACTAAAAACTGATATAAGTGTGGATAACATGTCTCCAAAGCATACCCCCATTGAAATCTAAAACTGATAATTGGTATAAGTGTGGATAACATGTTTTCATAATTTGTCACCACTAAAATCTAAAATTGCAAAGGTGTTAAAACCATGTTTCTATGACATGTCCCCATTGATATCCATTTTTCAAGGTGAGCAGATGTGTAAATTGGTAGTTACCTTACCTCAAAAGGACAAGTTAAATATGTAATCTATGTATGGATCATGTACCATGTAAAAGTAACATTTATAGGTATATATATCAATGAGATACATAGTATGTGATCATATAAAATCTTAAGATTCATGATGTGAATCTTAGAAATGTCTAGATAGTAACAGTATAAGCTCAACAAATAATCAAATGTGCACACAAGATCAATCAAAATACAATGACCTAAAGAGACCTAAAACAAGGGGAATATTCAAATACCACACAATTTAAGATATATTACTTAGTCAAATGTCCAAAAATCATATAAATACATGTTTAAATGTCTACCTATATTAGAATATGTGACATATGCAAATGTCACAATAAACAAACATAGGCACAGGGGCCAAAATCAATGCACCATATTCAAATGCTTAAACAAGTAAGCTAATACAGTAAAGGAAGTGCAAAAATGGAATAATGGAACATAAAAAACCATCATAATCATATCATACTAGTCCCTAGATATATGTGTTATAAAAAGTTGTTAGGTACATATCATATCAAGTACACTACAAAATATATAATCATGGATAAAGGCATGCATAAGTATATAAGCTAAAAATTTATAATGGAAAATGATCATAGAAATAAATAACTTGGGTGTATCATGATCAAATAAAAATGTGCCCCCAATGTCTATATGATATGATTAGAGGGAAGTACCAACATCCAAAAGTACATATATCATGTTCCTAGGTATGCCTATATCACACTGAAAATATGTGTGAAGCACATGTATATATAAATAGATGGTATGTTATCTATGAACATGGAACTAACATCATATATTATAAGGAGAAAACAAAACATGTAAATTCTAAAAATATTTTTGGATTTTTTATTTTTTTGTTATTTTTAGCATATTTTAAACCAATTTAGTTGAACAAGTCTTCAAATTTAGGATCCAATATGTTTGTGGTGGACTTGTTTGCCAATAAAAATTATATTTTTTTAATTTCTAATTATTCTATTTTTTTAATTAATTCTCTACCAAAAAATGTGGGTATTTGTTTATCATAATATCCAACATGTGTGATACAATTTTTTTTTTCATACTATAAAGTAAGGTATTGACATGTGGCATTGATATTTACTTACATATTGGTCAGCTAATGTTGGCCAATATGTAAAGTAAAATTTGATTTTTGGTCTATTGAAAATATAGTAAGGTCTAATAAATTTGGTCCACATGCAATGGGTAGTATAATGTACCTAATAAAAAATTTGAAAAACTGTAGAATATCATAATTTATATATATATTATTTCCCATTTTTTATAGTGTGGTAATATGAAATGTTATGTTCCAAGTGTTTACATCCACATTGAGATGTTGGTAATGAACTCAATCAATATTTAAGGTAATGGTTAAGACTTCATGCCTTATTCATTTTGAAATATAGATATCTTTTAAATAATTGGAAGTATTAGGTATTTTTCATTTCTTGGGAATAATTTGTATGTGTCCTTCACTCTTGTATTTCTAAATTTTATATTCCAATGCCTCACAATGATTTGTGTGATGATATATGATCTAATGATAGTTATAATATGGTAATCCCTCTTTATTAAATTGTCTATTGCCCATTATATTATTGTTAAGAGGTAAATATATCATCATTTATTTAACATAGAAAGTATTGTATCCATAGTACCTCAGTTTGATATGATTTAGAAAATCTATTGTGGAATATTATGAGAGATCTTCACATTATTTACATGATGTATCTACATTTTATCCTTGTAAGGTTGACTAAATGTGAACATCAAAGAGGGATGTATGGAATAACAAGCATTGACATGCTCATCTATTTTTTCTTTTCCCTTATCACGATTTGGTTTTATATCCTTTATTCATGAATTTAGCTTATATACACCAAGACATATAGGTGAAAATATGTTATGTGAAAGATGATCAAGTGGATCAAAATTTATTTTTTGTAATGTCTAATTTTTCATATCATGGGCTAGATCATAATCACTATCATAGTATTTTGAAACATGGCCATCTTATTTCTTAGTATTGACCAATAAAGGAAGATCAATTTTTTTATTTATTAAGGTTTTGGTATCATTTGTTCCTTTGAAATTGGTTATTTCTCTTGATGTTCATTCATATGCACCTCAGTGTTTAGTGATTTATTTTCTTGTGGAAATAAAGGATCCATAGTACTTGACTCACATATTTTTAAAATGTGTATATTATTGATAAAAATAAATTATTTAGGTATAACTATTATAGGGATGCCCTCTATATTATAAAGTATCATTTTGTAAAATTTGAAAGGTCTATCATCAGCATATATTGTCAATAAGGTCGCATCATGTATGAATTTTACACAATGATGTAGTTTAGATAGGATGGAGTCCATTATATGTACCCAAGTTATATCCAAAATAAAATTATAATGTAATGATTGTAACATTACATAAAAATTAGTTGGAACCATTTTTGATCCCAATGTCACATCCAATGTGACTTGTCCGACCAAAGGGTTATGTGAACTATCAAATCCCTTTATATGCATAATTGATTATTGAATAAGGTTGGTACTAATACCCATGGTGGTTAATAAATTTGTGATACAAATGTTTAGTCCATATCCATTGTCAATGAGCACCATTTTCATTCCCTTAATGCATATGTACTTATATGGACAAAGGAAAATATTGGTCAATAATATCCTTGGATGGTAAATTTATTGGATCAAAGGTAATGATTTTATAATTATTTTTGAGGTCTTACATAACATCCATAACTAAATTTGATTAAATATAACTTGTAACTTGGGTATCATTAAATTATCCATATAGTATATATATATAGATAATGAATTACTTTAAAAGTTTAAGGATTGAGATCTTAGCATATGCATTACTCAATTGGTCAACAAGGTCATTCCCTTAGATTTCATCATTAGTTTTGGATTAGGAGGTACCCATTGTATATTAATAAGTGGAAAATTAGTTTAGACTTATTTACCTTTTATATTAGTGATGGAATACACTGCACAATCTAATATAACTCATGGATGAATAATGAGTATGGGATGGTGGTTGTCACCTGAATAGGATCTAGGTGCAATAAATTATTGAGAGCATGCACATTGGAATCTAGATATTAGCTCTATAATTTTACAAAAATAATTATGAATAGAGTTTAATTTTTTCTTTTTAGAACACCTCCTTTTATATTGACACATTTACCTATTTCATTGAGTAATAGGACTCATTAATTAATTATAATAACAAAATCCATCTATAATCACAACTTGAATCCAAAATGAGTTATAGATGCATCCATATTGCACATATTTTTAACAAATTAAAATATGATTTTTAACTTGTTAATCTTGTTAAATCATAAATTATAGATCAAAACCAAATAATTAGAAAACCTTAGATTAATATCTAGGGTTGTGGGATAAAAGTCAAGTTCACCAAATTTTTAACACAAAATTGAAATATGTCAATATAGTATAGGGTTAATAATATAGAAATAAATAACCATATGGGTTATAAATAGATCTATATTGGGCCAATTAGTTTAAAACTTAGATAAAAAATATATTTGGAATTTATAATACTAAGTTATGCTAAAAATAGAAAATATAGTTATGGATTGATATTCAAGTAAACGGAAAGCAATAGGACTTAGTTTATTGTGCACACGTAGATATGATATGAAAAAAGCTATAAATATATTGGATTTGGATCATTCATTATATTCTATAAATTTACATTTTGTGGCCTCAAATGTTTGCATCTGATATGGATAATTATATTAATGTTAGTGTCTTAGTTTGACATAGATGTCCAGTATGTAATATTAACCAAATCTAGATTCACCCACATGTAACCTTTGGGTTTATTTATCACTTTTATTCTAGTGTGTTCATATCTTATGCACAAGTTATCTCTCTTTGTCAAATGATCAAACCCTAGATTTTTCACCCTTGAAATGAATGTGGGAAAAATGGGTTAGTGGGAACATGGTTTTGAGCTACCTTGAGGACCCCTCTATCAATGGACATTGTTTACATAGCTAATAATAAAAAGAGATCGTTATAATTATGTATTTTTTTTCCATATGTTGTATTATGTGTGCATAAGGATACAATGCATGATAATAAAGTATGTAGAGTGACATAGATTGTAACTTGGAAAATATTGATCCTCAAATGATATTTCAGTAATTTAAACCTATATAGGGGTTAACCCTATTATTTATATTTAAATAGGAAACAATAGGGAATATTTTCTCACTTAAATGCTTGATTTAGTGATTTTGGTAATTTACATTATGAGTTTTTAGGTCTATACTAGGTGAGGAATGAATGAGGATTGATATTTTATATATACCAATTGATTTTGGAACTATCTTGATTTAAAGTACTTAACTATACCATAAAGATATGTTTAATTTGAAAATTTTATGAATTTAGGTAACTAGATACTTAGTTTGGCATATGACACTAGTATCAATGTAGAAGTCTCATTGGGATGCAAGTATTCGAGAAGTTAAAAAATAAGTAAAGGTACAAAACTTATAGAGGATGAAAACAAGTAATCTTATAGAATTTTGTATAGCACATAAAGCCTAGTCATCATAATAACACATGGTTAGACTAAGAGATAATCAATAGGCACAAGATATAGTCTATGAGATCTTTGAAATAATAAGAAGCTCTAGGATTTGAATGGTATATCCATGAGAATTACTTTCAAAGTATACAAGACTGAGGTGATATATAATTCATATTTAGTTTATATATCCACCACAAATATTTGAAAAGGTTAAAGGGAAACACTTTTACACTTACCAAGATATAACTGGGCACCATGATAATGATTTTTTTGCTCTTAATATAAAGGTTACATAGTTATCAAATTGGGGAATTATTACATTTATAAAAGATACATCTAGATCTATTTTCTCCACTTATTATAGAGGTTATTATAATAGGGTTGAGACTTCCCATGTAGATATTTTTAAGGAACACATGGTCCATTGACCTTTATAGAAGGCAACCACTAGTATATGTCCTTCTCCTAGTGTACCCTCTACCAGGATTGATATTTCCCACATTGATCCTACCAAGTAACAATGAGTTTATCAATATATCAATGGAGTAACTTGTTGAGGAGGAATACCTAAAAATCTTATATGGTTACCTAAGATAGTACATATAGATTCACTAGATATTTCTATAGATACACCAGCCACAATGATAAAATCAAAACCAAAATTTCTAATATCACATGATAATTATAGTCAATCATTCTTAGTTCTAACTATGTTTTATTATGTATGGTGATTTCTTCATTATTATTAAATTACAAGTTGCATTAAATTTAAATATTTCATACTATACATTTGACATATCCAAATATACATAAAATAAATAAGTGAAATTAAAACATAAACAATAAATAAATAACTAAAATTATACATCCATTTGTATAAAAATATACCAAATTAACATCATCATATATATCAAAATGGT
This sequence comes from Torreya grandis, assembly GCA_037957365.1. Lineage (NCBI taxonomy): Eukaryota > Viridiplantae > Streptophyta > Pinopsida > Cupressales > Taxaceae > Torreya > Torreya grandis. Next base: position 212,389 of record JARHVA010002450.1, read on the forward strand.
ATAATTTTTTATAAATATAAACATTAGTCATACATTAGGGGCATATCCCTAGGTGTATACTCCTCATCACCATCTATATCACCCACTCTAGCCTATATTGAGGTGGATGCATTGGGGTTCATCTTGGTCCCACATGACTAAGACAACTCACCTACTCTCCTTAAATGAATCTAGTTGATGCAGAATCTCATCATGTTCCCTGGATAAGATGTTATACTACTCAATCAACATCTACATAATATCAATGGTGATATGTTGTGAGATGTCTTATATTTTAGGATCTATATGTAGATCTTCACACTTGATGGTCATACTATGATATGTAGCCACTACTCTCATTAAAAAATAAAATAAGGGTACATGAGTGCCCACAATATCAAAAAACATATCAATTAAAACCCTTTATATCTATATCCATGGGCACACTATGAGTGAGGTTCTACATCGCATGATATATCATGGTAACCCACTACTAATTGCTTAAAAACAAGACATATAAAATAAAAATTATCTACTTTAACTACAATGGATATTACATCAAAAAAAAAATTAAAATCAAAGTATAAAGACTATTTTAGATAATCTGGACTTATGTCCCTAAATTGGATGGGAGATATTTTTTGAAAATGAATAGTTTTTGGTTTTTGCACAAGTTACACATGAGGAACATGGTAATCTTTTGGATCTATTCCCCATTTATTAGATTAGAGATAATTTAAAATTATAATTTTTTTAATAATTTAGGTGTGTTATTGATATTTGTTTTTTATTTAGACTATAGATAAGTCCAAATTATCTAAAATATTCCCTATATTATACTTATATGTGGCTCTAATAGCCACCTCATCCATGGATTTTGGTTCTATGAGAGCACCAAAACCTCCATCTCCTCTCACACCTCTCTATGTTGTAGGCATGGGATTATATGGGGTGACTATAAATGGAAATAATAATGGCCAACTATCCCCTATCCACCACTACAAATAACCATTTGTACATCTTGCATCATCCCCTATAGTTAGGGGAACTCCTACATCTTTCTCATCACTATGTCAAGGGGATATATATATATATATATATATATATATATATATATATATATATATATATATATATATATATATATATATATAGGTTTTTAGTGATGAAATATCATTGGTCCTATGCCCACTCTTAATTATATGGTTTCATGGGTATGAAAGTAATGGCACCCATGATCTAATTTTTATTTAAGTACACAATCATATTGAAATAACTCATATACCAAGGGAATGTGATCAAAAAACCATGTGTTCACCTAAATACCCTAAAAATCATACCCATCCTTGGGCCATCTATAAATTTTATTGTATGGATTCCATATAATCTAATCATATGTTAATCTATCTAAAATAGTGTGATACTACATCGTGATGTGTAGTATACCATAAGGGAGTATCCATGAATCTATGAATATATGAAGATGGGTGTACCTAGCTAGGGGTCCACCAAATAACTACACTTTTTAAATATACACATAAGCCCAAACATATAAAAGGTTCCATCTCTAATAACACTATCATGTCTCTCTAAATAAAATACATAAAGGTCTCTATATGAGTGTGACATTACTATATGACCTCATGAATATATAGTACTTCCACCTCAATGTGACATATAATATAATGCACATGATATTAAATCACTATTTTTCCACTTTATAGTACTATAAAGGAAGCCAAAAAACATAAATAAATTTATACAGTCATGAAACCTCACCTCTGATAATACTATCTGGTCAAATCATGCTACTCAACTATGCATCTGGTGCCCTCCCACTAGTGAAATACATTTTATACCACTAAATATAGCCATGGTTTCCATCCCCAAAAACTTATGCCCTATCACCTATGATAGAGTACCAAAAATGTGATACACTTCCTCTAGAATGATTGTCATCTCCCCTATCAAGAGCTAGAAGGTGAAAGTATTTGGGTTCCACCTCTTAGATAGAGTTATAATGATGTGGATATCATATGTAATCTTCCCTAATAGGTCCACATGTCCCATTCTATCCTAATCTATCATATCTTAACTGGGCTCACCTAGACCTAGCTCTGCTAGAGTGAAGAAACACCTTTGATGCTAGACCTCTTGAATATGTATATTTTTTGTACACACAAACAAGAAAAATCATGTTTTATCCATTATATTTGAGCAATAATAACTATAATTTATATTTAAAAATATAAAATATAAAATTACAATAGCATTGGATGCTACATTTGATATAAGATACATAACATTGTATATTTCCTTCAAAATTTTGATAATATTGTCAAGGTACCAATGGTATTGTAAAAAAACACTAACAAAAATGTCTATCATACCAAAAAAATCTATTTTTTTATTAAAAATAAAAAAAATTAAAAGGAAAACATTACCACTCAACTCAAAAGTAAACCTACTTACCAACTCATTGAAATCGTCGCTAGTTAAGGCTATCTAGAGCACATCAAATCATAGTAGTCATGGGGATCTCTCAAGTGAAATTGTAAATTTATACCTAGAGCTCAAATTTTAAAAATATTCAAAGTGAAAGTTAATTGAAATTTCCAATCAAAACTCCTAATATATAACTTCTAAAATAACTTTATGTGCACATATCTTGAGCACTAGTTATCTAAATCCAAAACCATAAATTGAATTAAAATCCAAGCAATAAGATCTTCAATACTATACTAATTTCCAAAAACTTTTTGTATAAACCAATAATAACCTTAAAATATGTTTCTACCTACATCTTATATTAGAATTGAAATATAATGCTATATTTAAATTAAAACTTTAATGATAGATATCATCAATATGTAATCAATATCTACTCACTCGATTTATACACAATAATGGTACATTGTCCTTTTATGATAATGTGAATTGTATATTATATTCCCATCATCCCAAAAGGGTTAACATATTAGTTGGGTCATATTACATAAACATTTCCTCCATAATTATATTAACACACACATTTTCTAGATTCAACGGGGCTATGACATGATTGTATGTGCTCCACATTTTTTTCAGAGACTCAGATTTAGTGGGGACAAGATAAAGAAACATATCCTCTAAAATTATATTAGTACACACATTTTATATATTCAATGGTTCTATGACATGATTGCATGCCCTCCACATTTTTTTCATAGACTTGGATTTAGTGGGAGCATGTTATGGAAACATGTTATTAACAAGTATAAAACTTCTTAAATCTAAATTACAATGGGGGAAAGTTATATAAATATGTCCTCCACACTTGCACTATTTTTAAATTCTTGAGACTTCATTCATATTATATGGCTCAGCTATATATTTGGGTGAGCATTCTATACATTAGTATTACCATTATACATAGATTACATAGCAATGGTGTTTATGCTAAATATAATGCACTAATCTATATAGAGTATTTTATTCACAATAGATATGATAGGGGGCCTAAAAAATGGTACATTACTTCTATCTCAAACAATACTTTATCTTCTAGATTCACCAATATTACTATGGATTACCACTATATCATGGAATTTTATAACATTATGGACTGATACCCTAGATGTACTTTTAAGGCCTATTATTGATCCTTATAAATATATAGTGTTTGGTTCCATTTATATATTAGAGTTATTAAATCCTCAAATCTCACCAAGATATACACTTTATTTGTGTTGTTTTGGAAATGATACTCTTGACGGCCAAAACACCACTCTTCCTATACTAATTTGGGGGCATGATCACTTCCCAAATCTCCCCACTCTAGATATAGCACCACCAAGCTAAAACCTAGTTGACCAATTGTGAATTCACTCATATTCTTGGCTAGAATATGGACAAAGGCTTAATTACCCTTATAATTCTCTACTCTCCATTCTAGATCCATCCATATGTAACACATACACAAGTGTATTATATCCATGTTATTTATTTATTTTCATTTTTATTATTACTCATATATAGATTATATATGTTGAATAATTTGTGACATGATTTTTATTAAAGTTAAAAATTTGAGAAAAAGGTTAAAATAAAAATCAAGCAGATACAACACACCAAGGTATGCATTTTACTCTCTTTTAAACTAGTAATTTTAGTTTCATGCATTACTCATATTAAATGTGGGTGAAATGTAAATACTCATATTTAGTAAAATCATAGTTTCATAGCATGTATTTCATATCTTTTTCATTTATATACCTCTTGACCAAGAGTTATATATCTAGTGGCATAGTCACATATGGACCTCTTTAGTTTCATCTTATTTAACCTATTTTAACTACCCCTTTTGGGTTTATATTTTGTCAAATTTTCCTTTTCATAGAATGTATTCTAGGGATACCTACTTATATTCTCTATTATCTCTATGTTCTTATCCTATATAAACATGTGTCTATGTTAGAATCTTGTGTCGATGCAAGCATCCAACAATGACACAAGTGTATAGACTTATCTTTTGATTTTTTCTATACTTTTCAATTTATGAATGTTTTAATCATCCCCATATGTTTATTATATTATCATATTATCATGTGACACTAGGTCATAGTTCAAAATCAATAGATCCCTATATATACAATGGTTATACTATAATTACAAAAATAGTAATTTTGATTAGGTAATTTTATATTTGGCAAGTACTTTATTTCCAAGCTATCAATTTTTATTAAATTACTAAATTAAATATCTAATTAATTCAAAATATCAATCTAATATTGTATTTATTGTACTAAAGGTTAAAATTAGGACTAAGATCATATATCAAAATTATAATTCCACACATATTCATGGAAGGGAAACTACATGCAAGTTTGAGGCCCTCCTTAGATTAGTGGCTATGTAGGCAACACTTAGTAATAACTCCGGTTGTTAAGGTTAGCTTGACTCAAGTGATAACCCATTTTTATAAATTTATAAGAGGTAATAAGAATTAATACAAGGTTCTTGTTTATTTTGTGAACTCTATAGACAGTTAGACATATTCTAAAGGAAAAAATAGTCATACATGTGATAGCATATATTTAGTGTAAATTTGGATCCATTCCCTATACATATTATGGGATAGACACTTGCATCAAAGATCAAAAACTTAATAAATGTAAATATAGAGGCTTAATACAATCATCTTGAGGGTAAAGGTAGTTAGAACATAGGGATAAAATCCAAAAAAAGTTCACTATCATTAGGTGATTTAAGATAGTTATCATAGTCTAGAACATAATATAAAATTGAATGCACTCTCTTTATCCCTTTTTTGCCTAACATTTTATTAAATTTATTTCACATGTGTAAATACTTAAATTTGCATAATTTTATGTATATGACTAAATTTTAAATATTCTCATATTGGATTCAAAAAAAATTATTATGTTTTTATAAGAACCTAAATAACATAAAACATAGGGTTGTAGAAAATCCTTAGGATTAGACTGGGCTCAATTGAGGGATGATAATTTTAAAAATTTTAGGGATGTAAAGGTCCCATTTTATTCTATTAAAAGTGATATATTAGTCACAACAAAGGGAGACTATATTGTTAAAACATTCCCCAGTGTTTAAAACCCATAATGTGGACCTCTATTATTGAATAAGTAAATAAATGGCTAGAAATTCTTCAACAAAACTAGAAGAGAAAGAAACACTTAAACCTATTTCAACATATAACATATTGGTTTCTAAATATTCTAATATATCATATTATGTGAAGATTTATTTATTTACATTAGTTTCCCTTTGAATTCATGATTGGTCTTAGATGTGACTTAAGTATGTATAGTTCCTAGAAGGTTCTTATTCTTTTGGATAAATCGGATGAGGAAGGGAAGGCCTATGAATTACTCTATAACCATCCATGAATCTATAACCCTGATAATGATACCTTTAGTTCCAATTTAGGCCTTGTTCCATTTCCATCTATGCTGGAAAACTAGTGATGGATGTTTCCTAAATCACCTTTTCTTATGAAGAATTTGAGATTTTTTTGAAGTTACAAACTTCCTTTAGTTATGATGTTTTCTCTATTTTATATCTATGAGGGTTGGGAACCAATGTATCTAAGTTAACTAGTTGATCTAGTGAGCTATTTGGAACTACATGAGGATCTTTACTTATTAAATGAATTTATAGTGTCCTTTTTATGTTATTTTAAATATGATGAACTCTTAACATAAATAAAAAATTATCAATTCATCTTCTCATTTTTGAATTTATAAAGTAAAAATACTCTATGTTTCAGTCACGTAATACAAAATTTTGTTCCTGCATACGTTAGTCCGAAATAGTGAAGTTTTGAAATAGAGCACGGGCTCTATTTTCCTTTTGATTCATTTTTGTCTAAGTTTCAAAATCAAGTGGAAGCTACCAAGTGTCATCATTTAAGGCACCTTTAATATTTTCTATGAGGTGGTCAGAATGTGCCACGTATCTCATAAGGACTCAGTGGAATTCACCAAGTGTCGACATCCGTGTTTCATATTGACACCCACATTTCATCTCTTTTAAGTGAGAGGTTTTAACAAGCTAAGTATCAGGATCAGGCGGAAAGTGCCAAGTGGAAATTGTAGAAGGTCTCAATTTTGCTTTTCTAAAAGTGATGAAAGATGCCATGTATCCCAATAGAAGAGATCAAAAGCCACCACGTGTCAAGATATAAATTATTTTCATTTTCCTTCATTGATATAGCAAAGACTGTGGTGGGTCTTAAGTGTTGTTTCTGAAGCAAGCAAAAGCTACCAAGTGTCTTTGTTCGTGTAAATATGAAATGAGACCCAATTGTTTCTATGGTATAAATAAAGTAAAGTAGATACTACCACATGTCTCCTTCCATAAGTTTCTAAAAGGGTAGCTAAAAGAAGCAAAGACCACCATGTAACCCTAGATAAGTAAAGTAGAGATTGCCATGTGTCCTTTAATGAAGCAACAGAGATTGCCACTTGTCCCTGTGCCCCTTTTCAAGTTTCCTAAGCAAGAAATGCTATGGGTCTTATTTTATTTCAATCTATTGAATTGTTAAGGAAGCGGATTGTAACAGGTTTCAAAGGCAGAATGCTCATAAGCAAAGAAACAAAAGGAGTATAAGTTACACAGAAAGTGCCACGTATCTTTGATAGGTGTTACGGAACCTACCAAGTGTCATTTTCTAGTGTCTCCTAAGTAATAGGAAGGTTTTCAAAGAATTGGCTAAGTGTCATCTAGCGTTTAAGTGAAGGGAGTGTCCTACAATCAGTTTTAACCAATGAACTGCCAGAAGACAAAGCATTTCAAAATCTATAAAATATCTTCTATTAGACACTTCCAGTTCTGTTAGATTTTATTTGGCTTATTAGATTGGGAACAAGTAGACAATCTAGAGTAAATCCAAGGCTATAAGTAAGGGTGCAGAGATCACTAGAAGAGATATCATCAGAGACCATAGAGAATTATCTATTAAGGTGTGGAGCTAAAAGCTTCAACTGTTTGCACACACATGAAGAAAGGATGCTGAAGAACCAGAGCCACTGGCGTCGGCAGTATGACCGACATCAGTCAGATGTAGTGGAGGAGACTGGCGATGGCAGAGAGTCGGCTGACGTCGGCAGCACCAGACAAGCAAGGACCGGCATCGGTCACCTGTGCAGTCCAAAATTGTTGTTTACGAATAGTTAGTTAGTTAAACTAAGTGTTTGCATGCTAAGGGACTATTTTAAGTCGCGAGCTGTGTGTCTAATTTTAGTAGTTAGATGTCTATTTTTGTAACGATGGGATTCTATTTAAAGACCCATGAGGCATGTATTGTAATCATCAAATTGATCAAGTAAGAGCATTGAAGCAAGCAAGGTCAAGGAGATCTACAGGTGTAAGGTCAAGGAGATCAGCTACAGCATTCAAGGAGGGATTATAACTCAGGTTATAGAGTTGGTTTTGTGTTGAGCAAGAGAAAGAGGGAAGAAGGTCTTGAGGTGTGGCAAGCCTTTGAGGTGGAGGAAGAAGTGGCATCTTCCTTATTTGTATTTTCTTCTAGTATTATCTAATACAATCGTGTGTATTGTCTCTCAAATTCTTTGTTGTCTCATGTTTCTAGTTTCTTAATCATTCTGGTATAATTTCCGTGTTCAATTGCTCATATATAAGTAATCAATTGTGCTACCATTAGATAAGGGGCCTCCTAACAGTTGGTATCAGAGCTACGGTTTATAGGAAGCAGGTTATTGTTTTTTATTACAGGTCATTCACAGGGTTTTCTGATTCAGTGGGAGTTCAGCAATGGCAGAAGAAAGCAGGCTACGAATGGAGAAGTTTAACGGCAAGAATTATCAACACTAGAGGATGCAGATTGAGGACTATCTATATCAGAAGGATCTATACTTACCATTGGGTGGGGTTGCATGCAAGCCCACAGATATGAAGGATGAAGAATGGAGTGTTCTTGATCGAAAGGCTCTCGATTCCATAAGGTTGAGTCTTGGAGCTTCTGTGATTTCCAGCTTATCACAATGCAAATCAATGGAAGAGTTGATAAAGTCCTTGGCAAATTTATATGAAAAGCCCTCGGCTTCTAATAAGGTATACCTTATGAAGCAGCTATTTACTTTGCAAATGCAAGAAGGTGGTTTGGTACATACTCATCTCAGTGATTTCCATGGTTTGGTAAACCAATTAGCTTCAGTCAACATTTTTTTTGATGATGAGGTAAAGGCTCTCTTGATTTTATGTTCTTTGCCTGAAAGTTGGGATGGTATGGTTATGGCAGTAAGTAACTCTGCATCTGCTTCTAAAATCTTAAAGGTTGATGATGTTGTGAGTGTGATTTTGAATGAAGAAATACGTAGGAGAAGCACAGGTGAATCATCAGGGAATGCTCTAAGTGTGGAAAGCAGAGGAAGGCAAAAGGAGAAGATTGAGCAAGGGAAATCAAGGTCGGGAAGGAGATCCGAGTCTAAAGCTATTACCTACTAGTTTTGTGGAAAGAAAGGACATACAAAGGAGTGTTGGTTGAGAGATAAAGAGAATCAACATGCAGGTATTGAAGAAGCAAAGGATGCAAATATTGTGGTACAGGATGCTCTCATACTTTCTTTAGATAGTCACATAGGATCATGGATATTAGATTCTGGTTCATCTTTTCATGCATCCCCAAACAGAGATTTGTTTCATGAGTATGAATAGGGAGATTTTGGAGTGCTCTATTTAGGGGATGGTACGCCTTGTTAGATAGTTGGCAAAGGGAAAGTGTAGCTGAGATTGCAGATTGACAACACATGGGTGTTGAAGGAGGTCATGCATGTTCCAATTCTGAAGCAAAGTTTGATTTTTGTAGGAAGGTTGGGTGATGAGGGATGCACAATAACCCTCATAGTAGATTCTTGGAAGGTTACCAAGGGAGCACTTGTTTTGGCAAGAGGTAAGAAAGTAGGTACTCTTTATCTATCTACTTGTACTACTGATTCCACTTCTAGTGTAGATTCAAAGATGTGGTCTAATAGGCAGGGTCACATGAATAAGAAGGGAATGGAAGTTCTTGACTCCAAAGGTATGTGTTCAAATTCAGAAGGCATGGATAGAATTCATTGCAAGAAAAGGAAATTTGAGGCTTTTGACAAGAACAGGGATGTCTTGGTGTTTTTGGAGGAGATGAAGGCCAGAGAACAGTTATAGGCAGTAAATAAATCTGAGCAGGGCGGCATGGATAGAGATCTGATCCAAGAAGAGCTCGCAGATGAAGAATTCATCACTCACGGGAACACACAGGCACTGATGTTAGTTACTTGGAACCGACGTCGGTCAGTCAGACACTGACTTCGGTCTTGTGCAGACTAGCAGGGTTGGTAGGTCAAGCAGGAGAAGTCTGATGTCGGTCATCAGGACCGATGTCGATAGGGGGGGCACCGGCATCGACCAAGGGTAACGACGTTGGCAGTCAGGATCAGTGCAGGGAACTGACATCGGTCGGGAGTAGACTGGGAGTTGGCCGAGATTGGTCACTGGAACGGATGTTGGGTGGATCTATGAGTCTTAAACACCCATACAGAGGTCAAAAAAGGTATGTGAACCTCATATTCATTGTTCACCTTCTTTATATTGCTTACTGATAGTCATGAACTAGGAAGATGGAGGAAGCAATGCAGGTAGAATCCAGAAATAGTGGGAGCTTGACATGGATGAGGAGTGTGAGTCCTTGGATTAGAGCCAAATAGGTACTTGTTGGTGGAGTTGTCAGCTGGATAGAGGGATGGATTCCTGTTTTAGAGAAGAGAGTGGATGGACATCTGAGACAAAAGGCTATGGTATATGGTCTTGAGTTAGCTGCAGGGCAATGGAGGTTTGACCATTGTTTTTTATCTTTACCAGGTTGGATAATATTAGCTACATTATCCTATTACTATATTGTGTTACTTTTTGTAGGGTTGCATATACAGGGAGTTTTCTGAGCTAAGGGTAAAGTTGGTTTAGAGGTATGTCATGAAGAATTTGGGAGCAGCAAAGTTCTTGTGGCATAAGTGACAGGTATAGCATCACGGGTTTGCGTGGTGGTTGGTCTTCAAGAGTGACTTTGAAGAGGGATACAAGGCCCAAGGAACAAAATAGTTGGTGTATAGCTACAGGTACAGGTTGTAGCTATTTATCTCCAAGTGGGAGATTGTTAAGGTGTGGAGCTAAAAGCTTCAACTGTTTGCACACACATGAAGAAAGGATGCTGAAGAACCAGAGCCACCGGCATCGGAAGTATGACCAACGTCGGTCAGATGCAGTGGAGAAGGAGACCAGAGATGACAGAGAGTCGGCTGACGTCGGTAGCACCAGACAAGCAGGGACCGGTGTCAGTTGCCTGTGTGGTCCAGAACTGTTGTTTACGAACAATCAGTTAGTTAAACTGAGTGTTTACATGCTAAGGGACTATTTTAAGTCACGAGCTGTGTGTCTAATTTTAGTAGTTAGATGTCTATTTTTGTAACCATGGGATTCTATTTAAAGACCCATGAAGCATGTATTGTAATCATCAAATTGATCAATTAAGAGCATTGAAGCAAGCAAGGTCAAGGAGATCTACAGGTGTAAGGTCAAGGAGATCAGCTACAACATTCAAGGAGGGATTGTAACTCAGTCTATAGAGTTGGTTTTGTGTTGAGCAAGAGAGAGAGGGAAGAAGGTCTTGAGGTGTGGCAAGCCTTTGAGGTGGAGGAAGAAGTGTCAACTTCCTTATTTGTATTTTCTTATAGTATTATCTAATACAATTGTGTGTATTGTCTCTCAAATTCTTTGTTGTTTCATGTTTCTAGTTTCTTAATCATTCTGGTATAATTTCCGTGTTCAATTGCTCATATATAAGTAATCAATTGTGCTACCATTGGATAAGGGGCCTCCTAACATTTTCTGAGAGAATTATTGTTAAGAGTTTAGACTTTCTAGAGCTATGACTAGGAATATCATTTTCTTTTGTTCTATCTTCTTAAGTTGGAAGGTTTATGTAACTGTGCATGTTTTTGTGCCTCTTATGTGACTAGAGAATTAATGAGAAGATTGAATCTGTGCCTTTGTTGATACTTTTTATGTCATTGCAAAAGTAGTCTAGGCTGTGTTGTCAAGAGTTTTAGACTTTTTAGAGCTATGATTAGTAATGTCATTTTCCTTTGTTTCATTTTCTTGAGTTAGAAGGTTTATATAACTGTGTGTGTTTTTGTGCCTCTTATGTGACTGGAGAATTCAAATAAGAAGATTGAACCCTGTGTCTTTGTTGACATTTTATATATCATTACAAAAGCAGTCTATGTTGTGAGCCTCTATTTCTATTGGTTCCATCTTTTACATTGATCATGCACTTGTTTTCTCTTAAATGTAAATGAATCTTACATATAGTCTCACTGTGCTCAGGATTAAGGTCAAATTACATTCAGGCGCATCACCATAGTATGATTTTCTTTCTTGCAATAATGTTTCTGTTAAAATTCCTATCCCTTTTCCCAGTATACACTTGATATAAAGAAGAGACCAGCTTCTTAAAAATGTGGAGGTTATTTCAAGTCACAAGTCCCACATCTTGAAACTTCCCATTTTTGGTGTTAGAACAAGCACAATTTTAAATCATTAACAGTTTTTCGCATGCCCGAAGGGACCAATATTGAAGTTTCTTTCAAGATTATATGAACTAGAGAGCTACGAGGAGTCATAGCTATGGACTAGTAATGAAATCACAATCTGCTATAAATCTAGGTATTCTTTTGCCACCTTTTATAACTAGTCCAAGAAGAAGAGTCAACCAATTTATACCAATACCAAGAGAAAATATGGGAGCCCCTATTCCCCCAAGAAATTATGCAAGTTGGAACACTGGTAGTCTATTAATTCTCCCAATACCACCAGCCACTTGGGACCCTATCCCAGTGAATGCTCTAAAAGCTCTACCCAAATACAGTGGGCAAGACTTTAAAACACCTAAGGAACATCTACAAGATGTATCAAATGTCTGTGTTATACATGTTGTCACATAGCAAAATGTGGCCATAAGATTATTAGCAGCTTCTTTTAAAGGGAAAGCTCTATAATGGTACCAGTCCCTAACCCCGAATGCCATATCTACATGGGATCAACTCGAAGATCTTTTCTTTGAAAGATTTGAAGAGAAGGGTGATAAGTCTTCTTTATTACAACAATTAATTAACATTCAAAGGGCACCACAAGAAGCTATGACTGACTTCAATTCTAGATTTCAAAAGACTTTGGAAAGAATCCTTGCTACAGCTAGACCATTACTAGGTATGGCCATAGTGTTTTATCTTAAGTCTTTAAATTCAGATATATCAATTATGATTCAGTCACTTGAAGGACACACTTTGCCAGAGGCTTATGACTATGCGGTCAAAGCTAAGAAGAATTTAATAGATGCTAGAAAGTTACCCATAAGGCCTCCCATGCCCATGTTCCTATAAATTTCCATACCATTACCTTAAGAAGCCCCTAAATCTATAACCCCACCTGTGTCTATAAACACCTATCCTCAACCATCTGCTAAAGAAATTGTCCCCACTCAGTCATTTGAGCTAGATGATATCAAGAATATCCTAAGGACATTTTATAATGAGTTGATCAATATAAAAAGATAGCAGAATACTTTCCCTAAACCCCAATACCAAGGCTATCAAGGAAATAGATTTTCATCTCAGCCAAACCAATACCAGGGTCCTCCAAGACAAAATAACCATCAGCTAGCAAACCAATTAGTTGCAATTCCCACACCCTCACAGACAATTCCTCCCAATTCAAGTAGGGAGATTGTTCTAGGGAAAAGTAACTATGTGGATAACACTAATGCCTAGTGTTTCCCTTGCAATTATGCTCATACACCTAGAGATTGTCCTATGGGTAATCTACAACAAAAGGTGGCAGAGCAAAGAAGAATGGATGGTCAGTTTGCATGTTCTAGTGAAAATCAAGCCTACCAATCTTTTGATATGTATATTTTAGTCCTAGTGGCTCAGATGCAAGGGATGTCCTTGCAACAAGAGGAAGAAATATCCCTAGAACATGCTTTGTTCTCATGGGTTGAAGATGAAGAATCAGTTTTCTTGAACAAAGCATCTTCCTCTAAAAAACCAGTGGTGCAATTTGATTATTACACCAAATCAAAGAGAAGGATGGTGGAACAACCTGAGGTTATAAATAGTCAAGTCATGGAGAATCCTCTATTTCAATGACAAAGAAACATAGCTGTCAGATAAGAAGTGCCTCAGCCAGTGCAGAATCAAGGGATTCTTAAACAAATTCAAGAAAAAACAAGATATCCTTATTTTCAAAGAACTCTGACTCTGGGACCAATAAATGTGGTAGATCAATTGAAGAAGACTCCAGCACAAGTATCAATATGGGATATATTGGCTATTCTTAAATAGAAGACACTACTACAAGAAGCTCTACAAGGCCAAGTAGTGCCTAAAGGTACTGTTATCAAAGAAAGACCTACTGGAAAAGAGAAACTCAAAGATACAGTTCATCTGTAGACAACAACCCTAGTGAATAATACAATAGAGGTAAGCAAATCCAAACTAGATCCCTTCTATTTAACTTTGATAGTGGGTAAGAAGCTATTGCATATTGATTCAGGGGCTAATACTATAGTAATGCCCAAGCAGATAGCTGATGCTTTAGAAATTAAGTATGAACCACTCACTAAAGGAGTCATACAGCTAGATGGCAAAGTAGTACAAACAATAGGGAGAATTAAACAACTCTAATTACAATTATATGCTTGTCCTAATATAATTGTAAATCAAGATGTAGTAGTGATAGATATACCTCCTATTTTTGGCTTATGTTTATCAAGAGACTTTATAGCCAAGATAGGAGGATATATGTCCCTTGATTGGTCTCACCTCATCTTAAGAACCAAATATGGTTCAAAGATGAAGATATTATCTGAGCCATTATATAAGGATCATATCACCAATGAACCAACTTAAAATTTAGAGGTAGCTCATACTATGATGAATAAAGAAGAAAGGGTTTTTGTTGAGGAGTTAGGTGAATGGACTGGATATAATCAAGAAGAAGAAAATGATCATTTATTAGCTATGATGCAAAGTGACCCATATGGAAATTATGATTCTATTGGTCTGGGCACTTATGTTATACTTGATGAAGATCATAAAATCCCAAATGTTCTAGAGGAAGAAAAGTCAAAAGATACCTCTTTTATCAATCCTTGGGTCTCTCAACATGAATTCAACATTCTAAGTGAGAAGTCACAAGCATATTCCTTAATATTAGATGAAGAAGAAATAATTTCTGGTTTTCTTCTTACTTTACAAGATGATGAGGAAGAGCATGAAACTTTCCTTGGTCATGATTTGAATGATTTGTTTGAAATCATTGGATCAGGTTATACTATTTTTTAGGGAAGCTATGATCTAGTTGTAGAGGAACAAGATATCATTGAGACTCAATTATATATGCAAAATTATTGCACTCTTTCAAAATTATCCTTTCAACAGGGTGGTAATTTTGAAGTCATTAAAGAAGATGATCATGTAATAGAACTTGAGTTTGAAATAGAAGGAGTTAAGTCATTAAATGATATATGTCAAAAGGCTTCTATTGATGAGCAAATAGTCATTAACTTTTTGATAAGACATACCAATATCAAGAACTAGCATTCGATGAGCTTCCAAGAACAAGAAGAGTCTATATATGTTGGAAGCAGGTTTGACTTAGACTCACCCAAATGTAGGCCAGACACCATGGCATATAAAGAAAGCAAGTCATCAGAGCTATATCGAATTCAAACACTTGTCTGGAAATATAAGTTGGCTTGTCATGAAAGAGATTTTAGAAATTCTTCTTTTGATCCAAGAGGGAGATAAAGATACTATGTAATGTAGTTAGGTAGTTTCCCCTTTCCGTATTGCTTTGTTTTCCCATTTTTGTTTTCTCTCTTTTCTTTTAAATAAGTGTTCTTTGAACACGTAGTTGATAGCTCAAAATTTTCAAAATTTTCAAAATTCTCCTATACATTGAATGTTTCACAAATCTTTAGAAATGCCCAAGGTACCTTGCACTGCCACTTTCATAACATGTCTATCTCACTATTCCATAAATATTGAGTAGGATTTGCTAACAGTTATCTATGTTTAATGCCATTTTGAGACTTGATAGGTCAATAAATACCTCTTAGCAAGAGTTAAAGTTTAAAAGTTCTCAAACATTCTTGAATCTACGTGAAAATATCCTGCTACTTTCATTTTCTGTACCTAGTAAACTTGCTTTAGCGAAAGCATTTCTATTTTACAAAAGTTCATACAAGTTATCACAAAAAAGATATAGAGATGGAGGGGGCATAATATTCACAAAAAGGAGGTGGGATGTATGAATCCCTTGACAAATTTCTTGCGAGCAAGTCATATGTTTCAGCTCCCACATAGCCATTAAAGAACTATCCATGGACCAAGATTCCTGAGGTTGGTTAAGCAAGTGACCCAGCAAAAATAAAAGATTATGTAGATGGAGTCATGGACCCAATTCTTTAGAGAGCTAGTAGCAAAACTCTTAGAGAAGGGGCACATCAAAGGTGTATACAAATGGCTAGAGTGGGGTAATATGAAACACTTTCCATGAGGATATGGACTTCACAATTGGCACAATTCATTGTCCCAGCTCTGCATCCATGCCCTGACTTGGTCAAATTATGTGAAAATTTGTTTTGTGCACCCTCATGCACCATTCAATAGGGTCCATTCATAGTGCAAATCACACTGCAGGCTATCAAGGATATGTTAGCCCTATATCATGATAGTACAGCTATGTTTCCCACTATTTCTAAAATGCAAATAATGTGGAAAAACATTAATACTCAGTCAAGGTTCTTGAGATCTGAATTACAAATGGGTGATGATGACACTACGGTGCCCACACTCCCTGCAACAAGAGCCCAATTTTCACAAGCTAGCCAAGACACACTGTCTATGATGGCTTTCATCTTTGGCATGAAATATGATATGATAGTTTATGTAGAACAAATGGCTATCCTCTTTAGGCTAAAGACCATTAACAAAACTCAGGAGTATAGGCTTGACTTTTCTAAACAAATTTCTTTCTCAATGGTGGAACAACTGGCCCATTTCAAATCAAAAGGAGTGTTCAAGTACTCTTCTTATTTGTTTCACCTCATGTTATTTCAGAATTTTGACCTCTTTGCCCAATATATGTATCTTGATATGTATGACCCCAGTTTTGATCTCCAAAGAACCATTCCTGTGTCTGCATGGACACATATTTTGTCAAACACTAGTGATCCATATGAATTCTGGGAATTATTTGCTACCCCTACTTTTTATCATCTCAGCCCCAAACCAGTCATGAATAGATTATTCCCAAGTGTTTCAAACCTTCTGGGTAGTTGCCCAATTCCTTGTGATTTCTATTTTGGATCTCACCATACAATATTAAGATTCCATGGTTTTTGTGGGGAACCAATGTTGCTACCTAAGTTATTAACTCTTACGTTAGCATTCTTAGAGGTCACCAGGCAGGTGTCAGTAGTAGACAATGATTATGGCTCTAGGAAGAGGAAAATAAAAATGTATGACCTCCCATGGATGACAACCAACATGGTTTTGGAAACCAGAGATGCTGAAGTTGTGTTGCTCAGAAAGATAGTCATTCTAGATTTCCTTCTAGTAGAAGACAAATGGGTTTATGACCCAAATAGTTTCATAGCCTCCTAGATAAAGACTAATAGGGTTATAACTAGAATTGCACATGAAGGCCATCCCTTTTGGGAGAACAAAAGAAATCCTAGGGAAAACACTCCTAGATTTTGTGTTGAGTTAATAGACTTGCCCCTTCCACAAAATAGACCCTAGGAAACATTCTATGTTAAATAGAGGGATTATGATCCTAAAGTCAGAATGACTTTTGGCTTAAGAAGGACCTTAAAAAATAAATATTGGGATGCTAAGAAAATAGAGGCCTATTGGAAATATAGGTAGGAAATTTGTCAAACAACCCATTCTTTTAGAGACATAGACACATATGAGAGATGGGAAGAACTATGGGATGAGTGCCATCTCTCCCCTGTATCTAGCCCAGAGACAAGTAATTTGTCGACACCAGGTGTAAAGCAGGAAGCTAGGGCTAGGTCAAGCCAAGAGTCACAAGCCTCAGAGCAAATTGTAGTTATAGTAACTGTATCAGTTTGGCCCTAATCTCTTAGTGTCATGGAAAATCAAAAGAGTGTGGTGCCTTCACCATCACAAGCTTCCCCATTGGCCTCATATAGACATTCCCAATTCTCCACAAGCATCATTGAAAGGAGAAGAAATGAAGCCAGAAGAAAAGACACCCAAGAAATGAAAGAGGGTGTAATTTCATTTTGATTCAAAAGAAGAGACAGACACCCCATAGTGCCAATTACAGAGTACTATAATTTCTCCTCAAGTAAGTATTATTCCTCCTCCTTCTCATTCTATTTCTTCTCCTATTGGCATGATGATTTCATCTAGCCAAATGACATCCTCTACCACTTCTGTCATTCCTATTTCTCACTTTGCCCCATCTATGCCACCTCAAGATTTAACATTACCTCATTTCTCCCCCTCTGTTCCCAAGAAACTTCCCCCTTAGATTACCCATAGCCAATAATTGGCTATTCAATATGGTTTACCATAGGGACATCCTTTTGTAGGTGGGTATATTTCCTCTCCTTCTACCTTCTAGACCCAAGTGGATGCTGCTAGGAAGGCAAGGGAGGCCTAAAGAGAGAAAAATAAGATCAAGGAAAATAAAGCCTTGGCTACACCCCATCTGTGGTCACAATTTGACCCAATTCAGTAGTAATTGATGGTGACTCATTTGTCACCAAATGTAATAAAGTCAACTGAGTAGATGCAGTCAGAGGACTACACAATGAATGCAGTGGTGACTAACATGTCCCTCTTCAGGTCACAAGACAAAATTGAGCTACTAACTGAATCCACTTCTATAGTTACTGAAGACTACTTGAAGACATCAAGGAGGCTACAGAAGATGGAGGCTGATTTAGCCAAGGAGAAGGCAAATTATAATAGTTTGACCACAGAGATCAATAGAAAAGATAATGAGATAGAGAATATGAATAAATAGTTGCAAGACACTATTTCTCTTCAGACTCATCAAGTAATCTAGGCCTAAAATGATTCCTTAAAGGCAGGGTTCACTTAGGTAAAGGATGTGGTGATGACCCTAAGGTAGGAAACAATAGTGTTACAAGAAAATTATGAGGAACACTTGTTGTAGGTTACCCAATTGCAACAAAAGCTACTAAGTGAATAAAATAATAATATGGCTATACAAGCCCATTTTCAAGCAGAGTGATAGAGAGCAGCACAATTGACACTGGAGCTGGCCAATAGGCCAAAGAGTGTTAGAGTGTTAAGTTTGCTAAAGGAGATCTATGAATCCATGTGGAAGAGAATCTCTTCAGAGATTATTCAGCTCAAGCCTTATCTCACCTTTCTACTAAATGCACAAAATTGTGTGAAAAGGTGGAGAAATCAGTTGCAAACACTTTAGCTATGGTTTTAGGGAGAGTTTTAGACTCTGAAATGTTGCTACAGAAGCTTTATGATGTAATGGATGGAACATTGTCAGTAGCAAGAATCAATGATATAATGGTCACTACTAAGCAAGTAAACTAGGTTCTCAATTGCAATTCCATAGCCATCAATTGCAGAGAGCTTCTAGATGTCATGAAGGAAGGAATCAATGAAATGAAATAGCATATTGAAGATCTAGTGCAATTAGGTCTTCCTTCTCTATTTCTTGATGACAACACCATGCTAATGGTAGATGAAATTTAACCTTTGTTGTTGGCTAAATAGAATGATCAGATAGTTTTATAGGATCTAAGGGATGACTCATCAGTCCCTGAAGTAGAAGATGTCTTGATTCCTATTTCCCAGGTCAATTTCAAATTAAAGGCTATGGTTAAAATTTTGCAAAATTTTTCACACAAGGATATTATTAACCTTGATTTAGCCTTTAATGAATTGTAGAATAAGTAGGGGTTATCTGATGATGAGTGGTCCACCTACAAAATAGCATTGCTAAAGTTGTAATTTTGAAATTTTGATCTAACAGGAGTTGTGGTTTCTTTTTTAGCAGGCTCAGAAGTCCTTGGGGTCACTATTAACTATAGAGTAAAAAATACTCTACATTTCATTTTGAATTTCAGTCATGCGCTACAAAATTTTGTTCCTACATACTTTAGTCTGAAATAGTGAAGTTTTGAAATAGAGCATAGGCTCTATTTTCCTTTTGATTCATTTTTGTCTAAGTGTTGAAATCAAGTGGAAGCTACCAAGTGTCATCATCTGAGGCACCTTTCATATATTTTATGAGTTGGTTGAAATGTGCCATGTATCTCATAGAGACTCAATGGAATGAGCCAAGTGTTGGCATCTGCGTTTCATATCAGCACCCACATTTCATCTCTTTTTAATGAGAGGTTTTAACAAGCTAAGTATCAAGATTAGGTAGAAAGTGTCAAGTGGTAATCACGAAAGGTCTCAATTTTTATTTTCTAAAAGAGATGAAAGATTCCATGTATCCCAATAGAAGAGAGTGGAAGCCACCATCTGTCAAGATCTGAATTATCTTCATTTTGCTTCATTGATATAGTAAAGACTGTGGTGGATCTTAAGTGTTGTTTCTGAAGCAAGCAAAAGCCACCAGTGTCACTATCCATGTAAATATGAAATGAGACCCGATTTTTTCTATGGTATAAATAGAGTAAAGCGGAGACCGCCACATGTCACCTTCCATAGGTTTCTAAAAGGGTAGATAAAATAAGTGGAGACCACCACGTAACCCCAGATAAGTAAAGCAAATATTACCATGTGTCCTTTAATGAAGCAGCAGAGATTTCCACCTTTCCCTGTGCCCCTTTTCAATTTGCCAAAGCAAGAAAGGCTATGGGTCTTATTTTCTTTTAAGCTGTTGAAGTTTTGAGGAAGCGGATTGCAACAGGTGTGAAAGGAAGAATGCTCATAAGCAAAGACACAAAATGAGTATATGTTATGTGGAAAGTACCGCGTGTCTTTGATAAGTGTTGCAAAACCTACCAAGTGTAATTTTTAAGTGTCTCCTAAGTAATAGGAAGGTTTTCAAAGAATTGGCTAAGTGTCATCTAGCGTTTAAAATAAGGAAGCGTCCTATGATTGATTTTAGCCAATGAACTACTAGAAGACAAAGCATTTCAAAATCTATAAAATATCTTCTGTTAGACACTTCCAGTTCTATTAGATTTTAGTTGGGCCGATATATTGGGAACAAGCAAACAATCCAAAGTAAATTCAAGGCTATAAATAAGGGTGCAGAGATCACCAGAAGAGAGATCATTAGAGACCAGAGAGAATTTTTTGAGAGAATTATTATTAAGAGTTTAGACTTTCTAGAGTTGTGACTAGGAATATCATTTACCTTTGTTCTTTCTTCTTAAGTTGGAAGGCTTATGTAACTGTGTGTGTTTCTGTGCCTCTTATGTGACTAGAGAATTAATGAGAAGATTGAATCTTGTGCCTTTGTTGATACTTTATGTGTCAATGCAAAAGTAGTCTAGGCTATGTTGTCAAGAGTTTTAGACTTTTTAAAGTTGTGATTAGTAATGTCATTTGCCTTTATTTCATTTTCTTGAGTTAGAAGGTTTATATAACTGTGCTTGTTTCTATGCCTCTTATGTGACTAGAGAATTCAAATAAGAAGATTGAACCCTGTGCCATTGTTGACATTTTTTGTATCATTGCAAAAGTAGTCTATGTTGTGAGCCTCTATTTCTATTGTTTCCATCTTTTACATTGATCATGCACTTTTTTTCTCTTAAATGTAAATGAATCTTACATATAGTCTCCCTGTGCTCAGGATTAAGGTCGAATTACATTTAGGTGCATCACCATAGTTAGATTTTCTTTCTTGCAATTATGTTTCTGCTAAAATTCCTATTCCTTTTCCCAGTATACACTTGATATAAAGAAGAGACCAGCTTCTTAAAAATATGGAGGTTGTTTCAAGTCGCAAGTCCCACATCTTGAAACTTCCCATTTTTGGTGTTAGAACAAGTGCAATTTTAAATCATCAATAGAATCAATGGCCTCTTTTTTAATAGCTAATGTGAAAAACATTACTCCATTTATTTTATTATTAAATAATGTAAAACCACTTTTTGTGTCTCTACTCTCTACATTATGTCTTCAATGCACTATCTAGCTTTTAAAGGACCAAATTTGAGGATATATGTACCAATCATTTCTACCAATCTTATCTCTTTATTATTGTGGTTATTATGAACACAATTATTCTTGGTCTTATTGTGGAAATTATCTTACACTTTTAAGATGTGGTGATAAAATACTATGGAGGGATTGAAAATAAAATGAAAATGCATGGGGTATCAAATTAACACAACAAAAGAAACAAATAATTAACATAAATAAATAAACACATGACATAAGTAAACATAGGGTAGAATCAAACACACAACTAAAACAAACACAAAATAGAAGCAAACTCACTAAACTAAACTAGATAAAATATATATTATCATTACCATCCTTCAATAGGAGGGTTATTATAATATATTAGTATATGGCATATCCAAAAATGAGTGCTTCAATAATTTTCAATCATGGGAAATGATGATTCCTTTCCTTCAAGGTCTTTTAGTATGAAAGCATTATACCTAAATAACTCAAATATGGAAAGGGCCTTTTTAGAATGAGTTGAGCTTGGAATGTTATCCCTTCTTCCTATGTGAGTTTTCACATAGAAGGACTAGATCTAATATCCATAAGTATTTCAGCTTTGCCTTCTTGTCATACCATATTTTGATAGTGTTGTGGTGTTTAATTAAAAATTTTTAGGGATTCTTCTCATGTGTCTTCCTTTTGGATAACATCCAGTAGCCTTGAGTTTGAATTCACATCGCCCTCCATGTACTTTTATGTGAACATGTATGTGGTCAAATTGAGAGTCATTATAAATATAGGCTCTAGACCATATACTAATAAAAAAGGTGAACTCTTGAGAGTTCACTTATATCTAGTTTGGTCAACCCAAAGTGCATATTCAAAAAATGAATGCCAATCTCTAGGTCACTTTTCTATGGATTTATTTATTGTGTTTATTATTTTCTTATTGGTTGACTCAAATAAGCCATTAAATTATGAGTAATACTTTGTTGAGAACTTTAGGGTGATGTTATTCTCATAATCCCACTCAGTGAGTTTTTTTCATTAAAATTCAAGACCATTATCATAGATTAGTGATATTAGGATACTAAACTAAGTAGTTATTTTCTATTCTATGAACTTGATCATTTATATAGTTGTGTTATTCTTTGTCACTATTGCATCAATCCATCTAGTGTAGTAATGAGTGGTTTTTAGTATAAACTTATGACCTACCGATGAATCCTAAGAATTTAATTCCATATTCAGAAAATGGATGTTATTATATTATAGGTTGGATGGGAATTTATACATGAACTTACTTTTTGTCAAACATTTAGCACTCATGGTAGCTATTTTATACACCTAAATTTCATTTAGTATCAAAATACATTATTCTTATTCCATAAATTCAAATTCAAACTAAAATCATTTCCCTCAAAAAATTAAATAATTGAATAATTCATAATTACTCAGTTATATACACCTTTTATCCAATATATTTAATAAATTTAGATCTTCCACCTCACCTATACATCTTCCACATTTGTCTCCCTCACATTTTGACTCATCCAACCACTTCCTCAACAACCTTGTGAGTCACCTTAGAACTTTTCAACCAATCTAACCCTTTCTTGATGACTCACTCAACCAACTCCCCTTTTAGCCTATCGAATTGTTCATAATCCTCATGGGTGAGGAATAATTCTCTACCTTGATTATTTGAATAATTATAAATATTCAAATAATCTTTCACCATTTGATCATCCTCTTAAAAATCTATAAATAGACATGCAAGACATCACTTTTAATCATCCTTGTTTCTTATACTATTTGTTTTCAAATTCTAAAGTGAATCCCAAAAGAATCCAAGCCATCCAAAGATCATTTTCCTACCAAAATGTTTCCCAAATTTCCTTGAATTATAGAATATTAATAAAACACATTTAGAGAGCAAAGAGAATTTGAATCATAATGGAGGAAGCTCATGATATTTCAAAGGTATACGCTTAGTTTTCTTACATTTGTAACTATATCCTAGGTTGATTGAGTTTAGACTAAATTTCATATTATTATTTCTATCTTCACTTAGTTTGTATTTCTAGATCCCCTTCACACATTTTGGCATGCCTAATGGGACCTTTCCCTCATATTACATATCTTAAGCATCATAGTTGAATTTAAGAGCTCATTTCATTTAATTTTTGTAGTTTTTTTGTACAACTACATTTAACCTTGATCTTGGAAGTTTCTATTTGTAGCTATAAGTTTTTTTCTAGAATTTTCAATTTTGTTATATGTACTATCTATGTAATAATGAATTTTTAGACTTTAGCAACAAAATTGTAGTAGAGAATAGTGAAATCATTATTCCTCTACTTTTTCGTGTCTTTCAGCCATTTTATTAAATCTAACACTTTTATGTTTTAGTTGTGGTCTATCTTATCTTTTTCATTTTTCATTTTTCTATCTTTTTATCAAACAATGAATTTGTGGACTTTGTCAGTGAAATTGTAGGCCCAAAGAGTGAAATAATGGAAATAAATATAAAATTTTATGAACCTAACTATGAAATTGTCCTATTTTCTATTCTATCATTCTATTTCCTTAATAGCAAAATCAGAACTAATAGTAGTGAAATCTATTAACCTAAAAGTGAAATAATTATTGAGATCATTATGTTTTACAATTATCTATTTTGTCTTCTCTATATTTTTATGTTTAGGTTTTATGTTTTAATCAATCATTTGTTTTCATTTTATGACTCTAATTTTTTTGTTTTGCTCTATTTTTCATTTTCTATGTCATTAGTGAAATTAGTCTATTTATCAGTGAAATCACTTAACCTAATGACAAAATCATTTATGTCTATTTTCCTATGATTTACCTATTTTATCAATGTTAGTGAAATTAAATACAACTTCAGTGAAATCATATACATAATTGGAAAAATTATTTCTAGCATCAAAAAAAAATTCAATAGAATAGTGAAATCATTAAAAGTGTCATTGAAATCATGTAATGTAAATATGAAATAATTATGAACTATTTTATGGTTTTAATTGCATTTTCTACTTTTTGACAGTTAATAATATTCTAGTTTTTTCTAACTATATATTTATGAAATCATTCCAAAATTTTTAAATATCTTTTCCATTGTTTTGCTAACTTTTTGCAAGTTGCCTTGGTTTTTCATCCCAATAAAACTTATAATAGTTTGATTGCAAGATATAAGTGAAATAAAAGCCTCTAAATATCTAAACAAAAAAAATCTTTTATTTATAACATTCTCTTTGTTCTTTTTTATAACAATATTTTATTTTATTTTTTATTTACTTTTGTAGCTAGAAAACATTTGGTTTTTGGGAGTTAATTTGTTTTCATTTTTAACACTTATGTGTGTCTTAATTTTGTTGTGTATGCTCTTCTTTTATAATTACATTATTGTTGATGCTTGAAAGAAAAAATTACACTTGTAATTTGTGCTACCCAAGATGATGCTTGTGTGTATTCTCTTTTTTTGGCATCACATTAATGGTGATACTTGAGAATGAAATTTTTTCACTTTATTTTCTTTTTTAGGGGCTCTATCGATTATGGATTTTATTACCACATGGTATTCAAAATTCCATGTAATAGTGGTGCATTTAAATTGAGTTAGATTTGTCATTTTTGGCTAAGAAATTATGTGTTTTAATCATACCATGAAGTTAGGGTATTCTACCCTCCAATGCCCATGCCCTAGACAACATAACTCAAAGTTTGATTTTTTTGACATAAACATACTAAAACCCAAATGATTGTGTTTGGAATGTTAGGACTAAAACCAATAGTGTGCATCCATTAAATCAAATTCTTCCAAGGAATTGGGCCTCAATTTACTAAAGGGTATATTGAAAACTCCCCTAGTTAAACTTGTAAATACCTTAAGCTTATGCATTCTAGTCCATCCATTTAATTCATAGTGAATCAATTATAAATTAGCATTGATAATTTACTTCACCTATACCCTTGAAATTGGACTTAGTGGGCCATCAGAATGGTAGGATCCTCCATGGTTATTACCTATAAATATTAGTCCTAAACTAATGAAATAGACAAGTTAGTGATATCAAAAGCATAAAAATTACTCAAGTCCTTATTTGTTAAATTTTTCACCTTTTTGTGATTACATGAGTATTTAGCATAATTATTTTTTATTTGTTTCCTTATGATATACCATGTTTTGAAAGTTTTTGAGTGAAAAAAATTTACTTTTGAGTCTTTTATCCACAAAACTTTAAAATCAAACATTTGAAAGCAAAACTCAAAATTATTTAGTTTTCAATTAAAAAATTTATTTACTTTGATACTGGTGTAGTTATTTATCAAGTATTTATTGATTCAAGTCATTTTTACCTAACAATGTTACCCATAACAAGGCACATGGCTATGCTTAAAAATCCTAGGAAAAGATCATAATGTTTTGGCATTGAACCTTTCCAATTTAGTATCCAAGATCACCAATGTCAACATATATAAATATATGAAATTCATGACCATGAAGAAGAAAAAAGGGGAGAATACCAAGATGAATTTAGACCCAAATAAATTTTATGTTATTCTTCATTCAATGAATACATCATTACCATCAAAGATGAAATTTTGTTTGAATCTTTGAGATCAAGAGTTAAATTTCCACCTTATTTTGATGTCCAAAACTTACAATATTTTATTACTAAAAGTTATTATTTATCACCTATTCACAACACATCTATATATCAAATCTCTTTAGAGGGTATTAATGATCTTGTAGGTTATTCTAATCCCAATCCCAAAGTCTTCCAAGACAAAGGAAAAGCCATCCTTCATGAGGAATCCTCTAAAATGAGTTATGAGTTTTTTATGGAAACCCATTCTAATCATGTCATATTAGAGATTGTGAATCTCCAACCCAATCAAACAAATAATCTTTTGGTTAATCTAAATTCAAACACTAATTTCAATTTGAATTTAATTTCCAATTAACCCTCATTTTTCCCTCCATACAATCCAAAGTTGAATATTCATTTAGGTTTATCAAATATCAATCAACCCAATATAAACTTCAATATTCATTCAAGTTCACCAATATTAAATCTAACCAATCCAAATTTGAATTTTCATTTAAGTTTACCCATCACAAATCCAATCAATCCAAACTTAAATTTTAATTCAATTTTACCCATGACAAATCAAAATAATCCATACTTGAATGTTCATTCAAGTTTACCAATCCAAAAATCTAATAATAAAAACTTGAATTTTAATTAAAGTTTACCCAATCTATAATCTGAGCTTGAATAACCATTATGACTCACTAATCAATCCCAATCTAATTCTTTAAGGATCACCAATCAACAAATCATCATCAAATCCAAGCATGGGTATAGGATGGAGTGCACCCATTAATCCAAATCCAAATGTTACTTTAGGAAATGTACAAAATTAGTTTTCCATATCACATCTCTTGTAGGTTTTTCTCTATAGAATTCAAATCAAGCACCAACCAACACCAATCCATTTAAACCACCTAATCCTAACACCCATTTGAACCACATGATTGGTTCACATGAGATTCAAAACTTAAACCAAGATAAATTAATCCAACTTTATCAAACCATATCTAATTTTTTTAACCCATCCATGTTTAGTTTTAATCCAACCACAAACCAAGCTAGCCTTAGTTAGCACAAAACATAGCCAACACAACCCTAAATTTAACACCAACCCAAATCAAACCATCCTAAATTAAACCAACACTAATTTTAACATAAATCCAAACCCATCCAATCTAAATTTGAACTACATCAATCCCAACCAAATAAGTTCTAGTTTTAACACTAATCCAACCGCAACAAACCTTAGCTTTTCTACTAACCCAAAAAACCTAAATAACTTAGGACATCCACAACATATTAAATTTTATAAACAACTTCCTACACACTTCATTAATAATCTACCCCTTACCCAATTTTCACAAACAAACACCAACATAGACCAATTCATGGGTTAACCTTCCAATTTTTATACATCTTCAAGCCAAATGAATCAATTATCAACACATTTTATTCAAAATTTTCAAAACATTAAAGATATGGTTCAAGACTTGAAATATGTCACTTTTTCACAACAAAAGTAATAGAAATTTGAATAATTTTTTTATTACCCATATAATATAATTACCATGACAATACCTTTCCTTAAACATTTTGAACGTCCAAAATTTGACAAATACAAAGGAAAAGGTGATCCTAGGGAGTACATTAAGGAATTTTATCATGCATGTGTGGGTGTTTATTATATAAATGAGTACATGTTTATATTATTTACATGAATTATATAGGGTCAAACCATGAAATTATTTTCATGTCTACCCAATAGATCAATTTTAACCTTTGATAACCTATTTGAGAAGTTTGTTTGTCAATTTTCATATAATGTTGAAAAATACTTGACCAAAATCAACCTACACAAAACTAATAAACATAATGGTGAAAAATTTTACTCCTTATTAAAAATATGGTGGCCATTGGCAAGACACTTTTCATGGTCTTTTACTAAAACTAAACTTGTTGTAATATTTATGAACAGCCTTGGAACAGACTACTTACAACTACTTCATCCAATTTATTTTGATTAAATTATTGAAAAATGGGTTCAATTTGAAATAAATTAAAACATTATAGGTGGTATTAATATATTTAAACCCAAGAAAATTTCTTTAAAATAACTTGAAAAAATTAATTTTTTGCTAAAAACATGAATTTTTTAAGTGAAACTATGAGTAAGGTTAAATAAATATAAAACCCACATAGACAATAAAAATTTTATACATAACCCATTAATAACATTACCATCATTGATGGTCAACCAAGATAGTAATATCAAAAATGTATGTTAACCCATTTGGGTGACTCTTACGAATTGGGTTTTCAAAAGTTAGCCCAGGCTAACATGATCATTTGGCCTAACACCAATCCTTTTCAAGATAACATTCCTAAACTTTATTGGTAAAATGAAGATGAATATTTTTAGTACCATAGGATAAATTAACACTCTAAAAATAGGTGTATTCACCTAAACTACTATGTCTAAGATTTTATCAATTATGGGGACATAACCATCGAAAACTATTAATCAACAACATCTAACAACCAAAAATTAGGGATATATAAAGACCCATTCCCCAGACATGAGTAAGATAATGGTAATAAAAATGAATATTCCACCCAACCAAGAAATTTAATCCAAGTAAATCATCCTTTTGACTCGATATTCAATTATTTTGACTATTCACATAACCATGTTTTAGTCATTATACAATCACAATATTATGTCATTACCATAAGGCATGCAAAAAATACCATTTATAATGCATCAACATGCAATGTTTGATATAGGTACAACATTATATATCATATTGAGAAGACAGCTACCAACATTTCCATCTTATAACTTATCAAGACTTCACTTGTATATAAGTACATTTGGTATAAATCCCTCTAAGAGTCTAGTGTGTTGAAAGACATCAATCCATCTATCTTTCAATTGTTAGATGGAAATATATAAAATAAAAAATAGGACATGTTCAACCATTTTTATATTTCCCCTTTGTGATATATTCATAATCTCCCATTGTATATAAAGTTAATTATTTGAAGACACAAGATAAAGTGGGTGTGTATAGACAATGGTTTAGCCTTAAATTTATGTACATTGAGATTAACTAAACATTTAAGATATTTAAAAATAACATTATAATATAACATAATAATAATTAAGGTATATGATAATAATGATCAGTAGTGTATGGGTGCTATTTATCTTACCTTGATGGTGGGGCCTGTCATATAGGAAACATTGGTCCATGTGTTTGATCTTGATTTATCCTATAATTTCATCCTTAGTCACCCATGGATACACTCAATGAATGTCATACCCTCCAATTTACACCAATGTTTGAAATTATTTCATTATGGCATAAAAGTAACCATTATAGATGATCCTCAACCCTTCCAATGTTATAAAGTATTAGAAGTTCATTATAAAAAATACAACTATCTCCCCATTACTTGAAGATAGCTTTACTCTCTTAAAATACTCACCTATTCTTGAAAACTACATTTGTCCTAATATTTTATTTCAAACACCTCCCCTTGGTGTCTATTTAAACACACCATCTACCTCTACTTCCACCAAAACACCATCTACTATTCAATCTTCGAATCAACCGTCACTTATATAGCTATTCCATCTCTTTCATCCTAATTTAAAATCATTAATAAAGGTATGGGTGAATATGAATCTTAGATTATAATTATAAAATAAAAATTCATATGTCTCCATATAACCATGGTAGGCCTCACTATCGAATGGACACTTAATTAATTAAAATTTTTGGTAAAACAATTTTTTTATAAGCTAGTCCTATTTCTAATTAACACAATGAATATTTGAATCCTTCCTAAATTTACTCTTATGAAATATATACTTATTTAAATAATAATAAATACCCCATAGTGAAATCCATTATGTGAAAAATAATGAACTATAAAGGCAAGGACCTTAGTATTCATGAACAAGGATTAATAGATTATATCATGTTAAAATATAATGAATCCTCCCATTGCATAGGGTTTAATCCACCTAATGTGAATTCCATGCTTTTCCAAAGTGACTCTTTTATCTAGTTGGAGGAATATCTTTTAGATAGTGAAATAGATTCCATTTACAACCACTTCAAAGACCTATCTTTAACCAACCTTTTCCATGAAAATTTCATTTTGACACTTGACCTCACATATCCATATTTAATCTAATGGGGCCAACATGTAACACCCATGCTTTATCATTTTAAAATTAATGAAGTAATTTTTTAAAAAAATAGAACAAGAGAACACATTTCAATAGGTGACCATAAGAAGGGATTTTCCATTCACGTATATAATTATATGTACTTTGGGGAATAATCATCAAATAACCAAATTATTTCAGAATAAACATCATATGAAGAAGACATAGAGGAGGAACTCAATCTTCCTCCATCAACCCCAAAGTATCAGGAAGAGTCAACTCTCCTAGTTCAGGACATTATTATCATCTACATTAGACCTGAAGAAAATTAAAAAATAGTCAATTTTGTAGCTTCCTTAACTCAAGAATAAAGAGAAATAATCAATATTTTGATTAGATAATTCTCTAATTTATTTACATCATCTTCTGTATATATGTTTGGGCTTGATCATTTTCTATTTATGAATCACCTTATTTTCCATCTAGATGCAAACCCCTTTAAACAACAACTTTGAAAAAATGTATCCCAAGGTTACACTCTTAGAAAAGGAAGATTTAAATAACCAATTAGAGGTTGGTTTAATTCACCCAATCAACTACTAAAATTGGATATATAACATTGTACCACTATCAAATAAGCTAGAAAGAATCAAGATTTATAAAAAATTCAAGGATATCAATAAAGCATGTCTTAAGTATGACTTGTCATTGTCAAATATAGATATGATTATCAACTCTACCATAAGTCATGAAATGTTATATTTAATGGGTGGTTTTTTAGGATATAATAAAATCAAAATACCTCCCAAATATTAACATAAAACATCATTTACAACACCTTGGGGTAAATTTTTCTATGAAGTGATGCTCTTTAGTCTAAATATTGGTATAACCACATACCAACAAGTAATGAGTGTCATTTTTCATAATATGCTTCATGATATAATGGAGATTATGTTTTTGACATCCTTTCCAAATACAAATATAGATCAGATCATCCCAAAGTAATTTGTTGTATCTTTGAGAGAATGAGATAATATAAGCTTCACATGAACCCAAATAAATGTGTTTTTTCGATGACATCAAGAAATTTGTTTAGGTTCATTTTTTCATATCATGGCATATAAGTTTATCTTTCTAAAGTATCATCTATCATGAATATTCCCCTCCACCTAAAAAATCTTAAAAAAATTCATAGTTTTCAAGGCAAAATCCAAGTAATTAGATGATTCATATCTCAACTTGTATACATTTATCATCCATTCACATTTATGTTTAAGAAGGACACTCATTCCACATAGAATGATCATTGTCATAAGGAAGTTTAACATCTTAAATAATATCTTTCCAATCCACTAGTTTTAGTACCACCTACTACTGGTAAGTCTTTCCTTTTATGCATATCAACTACTCAATATGCATTTGGGCCATTGTTGGCACAATATGATGATAGTGGATCAAAACATGCATTGTATTACCTAATAATAATGTTGGTTTCATATGAAATTAAATACTCACCAATAGAAAAGATATGTCTCATGGTTATTTTTCCTTCCCAAAAAATTTACCATTTCATGCTCAATGATCAAAATAAAATCATTTCAAAAAGTTACACTCTTGAGTATCTCTCCTCCAAAATAGCTAAGTGGATCATGATTATTAGTGAGTTGATCCTGAGTATGCTAAAAAAAAGTAACCAAGGGACAAGTATTAGTAGAGGCTCTAGTAGAGCCTTTCTTGAAGATCATACACCTCTTATTACATATTTATTGGATGAATAAATAATGTTTATTGATGAAACCCTAGTTTGTAAGATATTTTTTCATGGTTATTTTATAAACTATGGCTTAATTTTAGGTATTATACTAGTCAAACTAGATGGGTATTTTATTATAAAATCATTTTAGACCAAGTTTTATTATACCAAAAACATTGTAGAATATGAATCCCTAATATCTAGTCTCAAATTTTCTATAGAATGGGGTATCCAACATATTTTTATCTTTGTTGATTAAAAAATTATTATAAACTAAGTCACTAATGAATTTTAAGCTCATGATTATAATTTAATCCCATAAAATAGGTTGGTATATAATATTAAGTTATGTTTTAAAATTATATAGTTTGAATAAGTTCCATAGATTAATAATAGAGTAGTTGATGCCATTTCCAATATTGGTTCATTACATGATCTAAAAAAAAAGAAAAAAAAATTCCTTGTAGAGTACTTAATGATACCAACATATGAAATTCCTAATTATGAGATGGTATATGAGGTGATTGGTCTCACTTCTTCGTGGTATATTAATATTTATGCATATATCCTTAATAACACCTTTACATAGAATTTGACCCATAATCAGTGAAAATCATTGATCCAACACACATCCCACTACAAAATCCTTAGCCAAAATTTGTATAGAAGAGGATATGATGGAACCCTTTTATGTTCTTTAAAATTCAAAGAGTTTACCTAAGTTATTAGATAAGTTCATGAAGGAAGATATTATGTATACTCTAAAGGCACAGTCCTTGCAATAAATATTTTGTGTGTAGGTTATTATTGTCATATAATGGAATCCAATTCTTATTCTTCTATTAAAAAATGCATACATTTTCAAAAGCATAGTGACCTCATACACATTGCTTCATAATAGTTTCAACCCATTACAACATTTTGGCCATTCTCCACATGGGGATTATACCTGATTAGAAAAATAAATCCTAATTCATCTAATGGACACAAACACATAATTTCTACTAAAAAATATTTTACCAAGTGGGTAGAAGTAATTCCCTTAACATATGTCACCATAAAAACATTTTCACGTTCAATTATTATTTATAATTTTGGTATCCCATCTGCTATCATATTTGATAATGGTAATTCCTTCAAGAATGAATAATCCATGGCCCTATAAACTAAATACCATATCAAACATAAATTTTCCAATCCATATTAATCACAATGAAATGGAAAAGTAGAGGTAAAAAATTAAATCATACTTTGAATCCTTAAATGGGTTAAAATTTTTGGTCATGACTAGCATATGTATCTTTATCTTGCCATTTGGGCATACCACATTGACATCTACACAACCACAATGGTAACCCCATATTCACTTGTCTATGATAGTAGGTCTATTATACCTATAGAAGTCAAGATTCCATGTTTGTGCGTATCCCTAAAATATATTATTGATGATGAATCTTGCCATATTTCATGCCTCAATGAACTCAAACTTCTATATGATAAATGTTTGAATGCCTTAAACCATATTTAATTCTACCAAAAGTACATTCTCCATATCTATACTAAATGGATTAAAGACAAATAATTTTAAATTTGAGATCTTGTTCTAAAGGAAAACAAATAAAATACTAATGTTGAGAGGGAGAAGGAATTAAACTTGAACCCAATTGGTTGGGCCTATAAGTCATTATTCCCAATTATGGATATGGAGCTTACATGTTGGATACTAAACATGGAGAGGAACTTGATGAAGCTAAGAACATCATCCACCTTAATATATTATATTCCTAGCTTATTATAATGTTGTTGTTTATATCTTAAAAATAAAAAAATAGAAAATAATAGAAAAATGTCAAAAAATGAAATAAAAAAATGAGAAAAAGATAGAAATATTATGTCCATAAGTGCAAAATAATTTATTAGTATTTTGGGCAAGTATCTGGTGAAAAGTAGGTTTTTGGACCCATGTGTAATCCATTGTCTATATTTTCCCTAGTTACTTGGGGACATCTCATTGCAACTATCACTTATATATATCCACATTGTCACTTGTATCACCATACATTTCATATCATTTTTGCTTAAGGTTTGATCCTTGTGTTTATGTAATTATATCATTTTCTCATGCTATAGGAACATGTTATATATGACCAATTCTATGATAGTTGTTTCCACAAACAATTTTAAATAATAGTCTAGCTACACACAAATGCTTAACCTATCCACTTCTACCATCCTAGCTAAATTTCAAACCAAAGCATCATCGTTCAATCACTCATTTTCTTAGGAGGGAAGTTTCACATATTTTCATCTACACAAAACAATAATCAATTAATCCATTTTCTCATTAATTCCCATATTTTTAGAATTGCTTCTACCCTAATTTCCCCACATGAACTTTATCTAAGGTGGATTATGTAGGTATAGCTTAGATACATGGGGTATTTAAGGCCAAATTCACCACCAAAATATCAATAATTTAATTCCACAAATAATGGTTTCATTATTTTCACATCTAGAATGTGAATTCACTTTTTCACATTCACTTCCAAACCCATTTGGTTCTCTTAGGGCTTATTCATTAATCATTCAACATTGTCATGGATATTGGTTGTTAAAGGTCTTGACCATAGCCTAAGATGTTTGTCCAGTAATTTTATTTCTTTTAGGTGTTGTTTGATTTAAGTTTAAGTTTTATCTTGTGTGACCATCATTTGCTTACCTCTTGTGTGTCTTGTCATTTACTTTTTTTATTTTATCTTTTACTTTTTTGGTGAGGATTTTATTTCAATTTACATTTGTCTTGGTTTCCATTTTTTATTGTCTCTTTTTTTTAATGTGTTTTAGGTCAAAATTATTTTGTATATTAAAATATAGTGCTATTTCAGTTTCACATGTCATGATGCACTCTATGTGTCACAAATTAAAACATTACCCTATTTTTCAATTATTTATGTCTTTGTTAAAGTTAAGATTGTTTTGTGTATTAAATTATAGTGTGATTATGATTTTTTGTATCATGATGCATTTTATGTTTCATAAATAAATATTTTAAATAATTATGTAAAACATAAAAACTCATCATAATTGTTTCATATCATTGGTGACTATTATTTTACGCTAAATTAAAAATAAGGTTTCTCAAATATTATTCATGTTTCCATTTAAATGCGAGACAAAAATAAACACAAGGAAACTATCTATCTAACCATCCATCCATTTGTATACTATAATAAATAGATGAAAAGGAATACCATGTGTTATTATAAACCAAAAAATAGGAAAGTAATTACCATAAACTATCCATCTGAACCATACCATATATGAAAAAAAATAGTCTATAATGTCCATCACATATCCATAACACAAGTCCAATAACAAAAATGAATCATGTATACATATATAAAAATGGAATGTGTTTATACAATGATAAATATCAAAAATACATATACATCAATACATCATAGACAAAACCATATCAAATCTCTCTTTTACCCTGAGAGGGGTAAAAATAGTAAGATTTGGATCATGATGTCATGGCATTCTCCTAGGAGGGCCCATAAATAATTGTGATGCATGTCCAATAAATCTCTTTAAAACCACTAGATATATAATTCTACTTGGCATAGATCTCTTAGTAGAGTACTCTCTAAAGTTTGGTACTCATTTATCTCTTGGAGTAGCCTCCTCATATAAACTCCTATAGTATGTCACCTATTCCATCACTCTTATGGCCTTATCTAAGATTGATATATATGTAATAACTATCAAAAGTGATCTCGCCTTAGCCAAATCCACCTATAATGTATCCCTCTGCCTCTACTACCCTCATCTAGAGTTTGAGTCTCTACATCATGTGTGTCATTCAACTAATATAGTAAAATCCTTAACTTATAGTTTGTCAACCTCAACTTGTAAACCATCAACCTCTCTATGCAATCATCTAATATTTACCACTCTTAAGCTAAACTACACATCCCTACCATCTACCTCCTCATGAAGTCTATAAAATTATCTATGTAAACTTGTAATCTCCATATCCTTTACAATAATCTCCCAATGTAACATGTTTAGTAGTATCTAAACCTCTACTGATCTAGATGGACCTGATGTTCCTACTCTATCTCCCTCCTCTACATGTCTGCCTATCAAAATATTAATCTTTTCTATTCCCTCTATCCCAATCATCATCACTATTAATAACTAATAAATTCATCTTACCTCCTCCCACTATCTCATATATAGTATATATCATAATTATGTCATCACCTATATCATATCTCACCTCCATGTCCTCAATCTATGTGTTAGATCTTGATGGTCTCCTCTGACCATCCCCTACCTAGCCTCTATATCATCCCTATCTCCCTCTATGTCTCCCTCCTCTCTATCTTATCACTACTCTCCTAATCCCTGTACCAAGACCTATACCTTATGGATGCCTAGATAAGTTAGCTACTAATATTTACCTCCATGTATGTGTAGGAAAACTTAGCACAGTCAGTCTCATCAGTCATTGTCTATCCCACCCTTAGTATATACATATATTATACCCATATAAATAACATCTCTTCCATTTAGCTAGGTCATTATCTATTCATACATTAAGCTATGATCAGCAATTTGAGGGCCAATACCTATTCCCCACTATGATCTCTACTTGATAGATTATGAAGACACATGTGGACCTATTTAGTGTCAAATTATCACAACACTTTAACTATCTTATATCTCTCAATTATGTAGTCATGTATACCCATAATATAACATTTATTCATCATATAATACATCATATGCCCATTATAAGGTTATATCCCTAAATGGTCTCCATGTAATTTGATCCTCACTAAACTCATCCAATGTTCTCCTCTACCACTCCAAATATCTTAAGTGTGGTCTTTGTGTGACAATAATCACATGCCATCTATAATAAGTAGGATCATTCACTAATCTAGTGCTCATGTGTCTTATAGGGAATTACACTATAATATGCTCCTAACCCCATACTTCTAATAGAGTTGAATGACCTCTCTCCTTCCTATCTAAACAAATGACATAGTGCAAGTCTCTATATATGTGATCCAAAACACAAGGCCCCCATTTAAATATCTCCCCCATCTCCATCATATTACATATCACATATATCAATATAATGAGACATAACCTATCACTCTTTTTAGGTAGCATAATTCCACTAACAATGGACATGAGAATATCCATCAATGCATCTATATTTAAGTCTATACATGTGTCAATATGTACACAACTATGACCATCATAATCAAATCCTCACGAAAAATATTGTATAGTGTCATCAGTTGTGATCCCTATCCCCAATTTACCTATCTACCATTTATTGGTATCCTTAGGATCTACCATAATTCATCAAGTGTAACTATCATCTCACTTATTAGTAGGTGAAATGTACTTATCTCACTATGCCATCTCTCACCCAGTGCTATCAATAATGTTATATCAGATCAAATTTTTGGTATCTTTGTTATGTATGATAATCCAATTGCCTCTTTCACCCCAAAATCATACTCCATAAATCTCTCAATTTATGCAAGTGCATGCAATCTCTACTCATGTGTGGCCAAAATTGGTAATACCTTACCTCATACCTAAAAATGTATAATAACACAATGTTAATCTTTAAAAAATCAGATAATTATATCTAAGCCATCATAAAATTATCATTAATTTCATTTACCACATCCATATATTAGGAAATAATGTATATTTACTAACTAACAAGCTTCAAAGTTTACCCTAGTGATTATGTCAATGTTTTAAATGATTTTTCCATTCTCTATGATGAACTAACTACTAATGTTGATGATTTCACTACACCTTGATCAATTTTTCCATTCACATCTTCAATTTTATGATTGTCCCTTTTTAATTCTAACCTAGTTATTTCAATATACTTTTAATGATTTCTTGACTAATTTTATCAATTTTTCTACAATAATTAGGGAATTCACTAATCCTTAAACCTAATTCCATGATAACAATTTTACAACCCTTGAAAATAATTTTGATATGGATTTTAATGATTTTATAGATCTCATTGATGAATTTGTTGCTCTTGCTACCAAATTTAACAATGGACCATACACAAAATCATTTCAATCAACTTTAATGTGCAATAAATAAACCAGAAACAAAAACTCAAAATTTTACTTATTGACTACCTCATCCTATCTAGTATCTCCTCAGTCCTCACTGTGGTGCAGGTGAACTAAAATATGATCCATCTTCCTCTAAATCCCTAGAACAAATATCTTCAATCAATTTCTACTCACAAATCACTCTAAAACTCAATTTTTCACAAATTATTTTCAAAATCAACCCTCCCTCTATATATAACCCCCTACTCAAATATTTTCCCCTTCATTATATCATTTTAATTTATACACCCATATTTATTCAAAAGTAAAACACATAATTAATCAAACTACTATAAATTTTTATCAAAACTTGAAACTATCAATCTCATAAAAAAATTCTCACATTAGACAATCTATATTTTTTTTATTTTTAGACACAGCTTGCCATCATACTTATATAGTATTCCTACATCCACTCATGTGACCCTTAAGTCCTAAGAAACATCTGAGTGTGTAGGTTTTGAATGGAAAATATTCCTTTTCCAATTCATTCTCTAGTTTTTTTACTACAGACAACTCCTTCTACACAAATTTAAACCTTGAAATTATGGTATCAAGTTTTAATACCTTGATTCATTTAAAAAAATAATTATCACCACTTCATCATTTTCCTCTAAATAATTTTTAGTGTCCATCTATTTTCCTTCAAAAAAACTCAAGGTGGAATCATCACATTCATTATCATTCACTTGGGGAAATGTTTTCTTCTTAATCATCAGTGCTCTACTTTACTATTATTTGAAATGGTATTGCTTCACAACACCATTTTAAAAGGGGAAAATTTAAAAACCTAAATTTAATTTAGTGTTTAAATAAACCCATATTATTCCCCAAATTCAAATTCAAAATAACATCATTTCCCTCCAAAATTTAAATAATTAAATAATTCTTAATTACTCAATTATGCACACCTTTTATCCAAATTTATTTAATAAATCCATATTTTCCACCTCACTTATACATCCTCCACATTTATCTCCCTGACATGGTGACTCATCCAACTACTTCCTCAACCACCTTGTGGTTCACCTTGGAAATTTTCAACCAATTTGACTATTTCTTGATGACTCAGTCAACCAACTCCCCTTTTCTCTTAGCCTATAGAATTGGTCATCATCCTCATAAGTGAGGAGTAATTCTCCACTATTGATTATTTAAATAGTTATAAGTATTCATATAATCCTCCAATATTTTATCAACCTCCCAAAAACCTATAAATAAATGTGCAAACCATCACTTTCAATCATCATTACTTGTTTTGGAGAAGTGATGTCAAATTATAAAGTGAAGCCCATGTGAATCTAAGCCATTCAAAGATTATTTTGATACCAAAATGATTCCAAATTTACCTTACATTTTAGAATATTTAGAAACCACATTTAGATAGAAAATTCACTTTTAATTGTAATGATGGAATCTCATGGTACTTCAAAGTATAAGTTTTTGGTTTAGTGTTCTTACATTTATATCTATATCCTAGGTTGATTGAGTTTAGATTATATTTCATTTTGTTATTATTATATTCACTTAGTTTTAATTTATGTATTACCTTCACATATATATTAACATGATCATGGGCATCCTTTTAAATGGTGGGCCAATAATATCCATCTCGCATGATTTTATGGCTTGTTGTCATTCCCTAGGAGTGACCACTGCCTAATTTGTCATGAAAGTTTGTCATGACTTATTTTACTTATTATTTTTATAGGAACATAAGGTATATTAATTCATAATTATTTAAATATAACACTCCTTTATTCATAATGTAATGGGTTTCCTTTATCCTAAGGGCTCTCATTTATGTTTGGTCCAATCCTAGAGGAGGATTCCCATAAAAAAGATAATGGATAATTAGATAATACCAATAATTATAAATTATTTATAATTTGTCCAATAGGATAATATTAATCCTTGGATTGATTTTAATAATTAATTTATTGATACCTTAGCCTCTTAAAAAATTCATCAATTTGACTTTTAGGTCATACTCTTGAAATCTTCCCATCCATCAACTTTTCACTCTCCCAACTCATTTTGACCAAGCATAAGATTTATGGTCAGGTATAGAATGATATAATTCACCTTGTTCCTAAGGATATTTTGTCATAATTTTTTCGTAACCTTTACCAAATCATAGGAATATTTATCCAAGGTGGAGTAATTTAACTCTACATCCTTAAAGTTTGTGCTCATGAAAGATATAAAGTGCTCATCTTAATTTAGTTTTTTAGTGAGTATAGGTGATATGGTGTGTTCCAAATGAAAAAAGTAAAGGTAGAAGCTATTTGTATATTCTAGGTTGATGAATACATGTTCTTACATAATGGTGTCCTTTATGCCATAGAAGGCTATCTTAGCTGCAAGACTCCATTCCACCTTTACTTCTTGTTTTAACATAGCATTTAGTGGATTAATAATCTCAGTAGAACTAGATATAAATTTTCATGAAAATTGAATCTTTCTAAATAATGACTTTTATTATTTTTTATTTTTAGGAAGAGGTATTATATTAATTACATCAGCACATTTTGGATTGATACATATACCTTCCTTGGTGATTACATGACCAAGGATCTTACCTTTTGTGATAGTAAAGGTGATATAATTTGGATTGAGAGAGATGCCACACTTTTTACACCTTTTGAATATATTCTATAGGTGGTGGATGTGGTTAGATCTGCACTTTGATAAAATATTCAAGGCATCCATATAAATAATTATGCATTTATCAATTAGACCCTAAAAGGTAATGTCCATGGCTCCCCTAAAGGTGTATCATTCTTGAATGAGACTAAATGACATATTTTTATAAGTGAAGGTGGCCTAATTCATTATGAACATAGTTTTCACTATCTTCAAGTTTTACCAGGACCTATTTATATATTGAGAATCCACCTAAAAAAGACATCATCTGGGATCCATTTACAATTTAAATTACTTATTTTAAATAGGTTAGAAGATAAATTTATTTATTAGGGGCCCAATTGAAGTTCCTACAATAGACACAGAATCAAATATCCTCATATTTTTATGAATAGGAACTAGATTAGTGACCCATATAGAATGGTAGATTGGGAAAATAATTCTAGCTAAGAATAGTTTGTCAACTTATTTTTGAATCAAGGGCCCTAAGATCAAATTCATAGGTCATTGTATCTATCTTTATGTATTCTTACCATAATTTAGTGGTATAGTATGTGTTATCAAACTAGGTTCATACACCTTAAGTTATTTATATGTCCAAGCAATGACATATCTATACCATAGATGCAATCTTGTGAGATTCTATATTTCATTATGGGTATAGTTAGGACCCGTATGGATGTATTTGCATTGGTTGGTTAACCCCATATTTATGGTGAGTGATTTTTGGTTAGTATAAGATGGTATTTCTAGTATGTGCATATATTTGTCAAAATAAAACACTCTCTTTATTGAGATCATGCCTCTTTGGATGTGGTTCTCTCCCAAGTTAATAACACCATCTTAACCACATTATTTATTAAAGAGGTTATTTATATATTTATCATCTATTATTTGATTTCTTAAAACCCCAATTCCATTTAATAAATCTAGTATGTGGTGATCATTATCAAAAACCTAAAAATTCCCAATGTTATATTGGATTGATGGGTAGGGTATGAGATTTATAGAAAAGTACTACATTTATAATCCATCCAAATGGGATAAATTATCTATAAAGTTTGTTATAACTTTAAATTGGTTTTCTTACCTATGGATAGGAATGACATTAAATGCATCAAATGTCTCTATCAAGTCACATGGTCTATGTTTATATTTTATTAATTAAGATAACTTACACAAGACATTCATTTGAATTGATTGACTACTAGTTCATAATCCCAAAATTCCTTCATATTATGCTTTAGGGGTATCTACAAACCTATGATCAAGGCTTCATAATCCACAAGGTTATTTTTTTAAGGAAACTATAACTTATAGGAAACTCAATGTCACTTCCCCTAAGGATTAATTAATATAATCCCAACACCAAAACCTTGTTTTTAAGGGGCCTAGTGATTGATAATTATCAACTTTGTCCTTTATTTATTTTGTAGATAGGATATATTTATTTATCTATGTTAGAGGATATTATGTATATATTTTAATTTATTTATTTTTATTTCATGATTGTATGTTGCATCCTAGGTTATTTGTCAAAAAAAATTTGATTCACCACACCTCTCTAAGGAATCCATATATGGGAGAAGTCTGTATCCATATACCCATTTAATGTTTTATAAAAATCCTTGTTAAGTATCATCTTGTAATATTCTAATATCTCAACCTCTTGAATGTCTATAAAATTTGGGAATCTAGGCTCGAAATTCTATTGTATGTGGACATTTAGTATCTCACCTACCACACTAACTTCAGACTTGTCAATTTGAACCAATACCTTGTTTGAATTAATATATGTTAGTCCTAATCTTTAAAAAATTCCAATGGGCATGGCATTTTTTGAGGCTCCTAATTCAACTAGATAGTTATGTAAGTTCTTCCCAAATAACCTAATTATAAGGAAAAAAAGAGGAACCTTTTAAATTATTATTATGTATGAGCACATTGGTGTGTGCAATCTTAGGCTTAAGTTGGTATGGTGGATCTATTAGGGAATTCAAGAGGTCTCTTTGTTCAGTGATATGGGTGAGCTCATGAAATGTGGTGTTTGCCTTGATCTTCTTCATGTCCTCTATTATGTTATACCTAATATTGATAGCCTTGAGCTATACATATTCAAGGAGCTTAGGGTTATTAGCCTTTAGAGGTGGGGGGGTAATTTATTTCTCTAGAATTAGGAAGGGTTGCACTATTGTTAGGAGGAGTGGATGTAGTAATGGATTATTATTATGTTTGACTCTTAATGGCATAATTATTTCTCTCATACTATTTTAAGGTGTGCACCTCATTGGTGGCCTCTTTTATTTTATTATACTCTTGGATGGAGAACTCCAAGGTCTCTACTACCATATCAATTCTTGGTTATCTTTAATAACTAGGGACATTAGGCTAATTGGCATGATTTGATTGGTTTGGAAAACCTTGTATTCTACCATTTCTCTTTAGAATATATTTAATGCACTG
Organism: Torreya grandis; assembly: GCA_037957365.1. Lineage (NCBI taxonomy): Eukaryota > Viridiplantae > Streptophyta > Pinopsida > Cupressales > Taxaceae > Torreya > Torreya grandis. The sequence goes on from JARHVA010002450.1 coordinate 255,936, forward strand.
AATAAAGTGATATAATTCAACTCCCCATGGTGGGATTTGGTATGTATACAACACTAATTTGGTAATGTTAACTCACATATGTTAATCTCAAACATCTTGTTGGGTGAGTGCTTTGGTTAGTTATTATAATATTTAGAAGGGCATTCATGCCTATGATATGTAAAATTCCTATTGTAATTATCCCCACCATTATTTCTAACCTATTTATATAGATCTAATATGATATTATGGAGCTTCTATACAATAATTTCATTGCATCAAACTCATTCTTGGTAGAATCTTGGGGTATGGTTTGGACATTTTTCATGACATAGATCAGTGTTTGATTATGAGCTTGAGGCATTAATTAATTATTGAACAAGCCAAGGAAGCACAAATGTTGATTAGGCATATCATGCCTTAAGGTAATATGATTCATCATAGGCATTGGCTATGGCATTGACACATTTTTGTTAGCATTAAAAATAGGGTTTAAGGTAGGCATATTTGTAAATATAATCAGGATAACTAATTCCTTTGACCTTGAGCATTCAACTATCCATCTAATTTTATGAAATTAGAATATGATAATGGAAAATTTATGAGGGATTCTATATATAAGTACATTATATTCTAAGGATCTAGTTAATTTTTATACATTTTTAGATCTAATTGGGCATCAATCTTCTATAATGTAGTGACCTTATTGTATATGTTTTTAAAACTAGAACTGAATGAACTAATGGTCTCATTTACTTATCTATTAATGATAGAAAACAATTGGTATAAGATTTTGGGTTAGATTGTTGGAAATATTGTCATTGATGTCAAAAGTCTAGCATTATTGGTGATATAGGCCCCATTGCATTTAATGATGTTTATCTTGGCTAATGTGAGTTAATATTTATTTAATATTAACAAATATATTTTTGGTTGCATATGAGACAAAAGAAGGGCCCATGGAGAAGTCAAAGAGCCATGGGATAAAGACAAAAGAAGGATGGGACACATTTTCCCATGATTCTAGTCATCTTGGGGAATACCAAGAGTCACCTAGTGAAGACAAAAGAGTAAAGGTTCAATTTCTCATGAAGGGACACCTTAAGGAATATGAAAAGTCACCAAGATGAGAAAAAAGTGGGAAGGACATTTTTGGTCATGAAGGGTAACCACATGACTTTTCAAAGGCTTGAATATGAAGGGTCATCCAAGATTGGTGCCATTTTCCATGAGGATTGAAGTGTCACAAAGGGGGAAGGCCAAAGATCATTTGGAAAGCTATAAATAAAGGCTTGAGTAGCCATTTGTAATATGCAAGTGAGAGGTTGATTTGATATTGTAATATCTAGCTTAGAAGAGCAATTGTGAGAGATGAATATGATTTGTATTTGTTATATCTAGCTTAGAAGAGCAAAGGTGAGAGAGAGGAAGGAGATGTTGTATTGATCTATCATTTGTTGAGATATCAACATTGAGAGATAGGTGTGTGGTATACACAAAGGGGTTGGTGCTCCTATGGGTTGGTGCTCACGAATTGTTGTTGGGTTGGTGCTTGGAAAAGGGGTTGGTGCTCTTGTGGGTTGGTGCTCATGAATAGTAGCTGGGTTGGTGCTCAGTAAAGGGGTTTGAAGCTCTTGTGGGTTGGTGCTCATGAATTGTAGCTGAGGTTGGTACTTGGTAAAGGGGTATGGTGCTCTTGTGGGTTTGTTCTCATGAATATACTTGAGATTGTTCTCTGTGGTTTTTCCCACATTGGGTTTCCACGTTATATCTGGTGTCTCTCTCTATCTTGTGTAATGTTTATTGTTTGAGTTTTATTACATATCTTGAAATGTTTGATTAAGTGGAATTTGATAAAGGGAAATTTTTATAAGATATATGATATATTGATTCACCCCCCCTCTCAGTATATCCCATGCTTAACAATTTGTATCAGAGCAGGTTCCTTTTTAAAAAGTCTTATAGCTTGAAGGTAGATCGGGAAAGCATGATGGCTAGGTCAAAGGAAGGATTTTCGAAAAATAAGGCACCTTTGTTTGATGGGATGAATTATGCTTTTTGGAGCATGAGAATGAAGGTTTATTTGATGGCCCTTGGATTTGACATATATGAAGAGCCACAGACATCTACAATTACTCCAATAGAAAAGAAGGCAAGTGAATGTAATGCTAAAGCTTTAAATGCTATTTTATGTGGTTTATGTGAATTTGAATTTGTTAAAGTTATTCAATGTAAATCTACTCCTAAAACTTGGGTAAAACTTGAGAATATTTACAAAGGTGATGGAAAGGTTCAACAAGCTAAGTTGTAGACTTTTAGAAGGCAGTTTGAATGTTTGAAAATGGAAGAAGAAGAAGATATAACAAGTTATCTTTTACAAGTTGATCAAGTCATAAATTAGATTCAAGGTCTTAGAGAAACATTAGATGAGTCAACGATGGTGTAAAAGGTTTTGAGATCTCTACCAGTGAGATATGATGTAAAGGTTTTGGCAATTGAGGAGATGAATAATTTAGCCAAGCTAAAGATGGATGAGATTCATGGTATTCTCATGGCATATGAGATGTAGACAGAATAAGATAAACCCTCAAAGAGAGAAGCGGCTTTCAAGACATCAAAGAAAGAGAAAGCTAAGATTTAAGAATTGTTGGGTTGTGGAGCTAAAAGCTTCAACTTGTTGCAGACAAAGAAAAGGAGGTTACTGAAGACCCAGAAGCACCAGCGTTGGCAGCATGACCGACGTCAGTCATGACCAGTGTAGAAGGCAACCAGCGATGGTAGGAAGTCGGTTGACATCAGCAGCACCAGGCAAGCAGGGACCGACGTCGATCACATGTGTGTTCCAGAATTGTTCGTTGCATGAACAGTTAGTTTAGTGAATGGATTTTTTGCATGTAAAGGCTATTTCGAGTCTTGAGCTGCATGTCTATTATTATTAAAATAAGAGTCTAAGTTATTGTTTAAGTCTGGGATCTATTTATAGACCCATTGGCATGTATTGTAAAGTGTGATAGTAAAGAGAACAAAGTGTGTGTTTCTCCTAGTTCCACTAATGAGTTAGAAAGGAAGGCAAGGAAGATCCTTCCATTGTGAGTATTGTTTGTTGAATTACAGGTTGCAGGTTCATGGGAGATCAACTTGAAGTACTATAGAGTGCTTGGTGTACTAGCAAGGTTATTACTGACTGGTTAGAGAGGTGAACACCAATTCTGTGTGTGAGTTGGTTGTTGGGACCATTTTTTGATAGGAGAGTGTTTTGAAGAAGAATTACTATACACTTGAGGTGTGGGAAGCCTCTGTAAGGTGGAAGAGTGTGGCAGATATTTATTGTATTCTTTTCTGTACAAGTATTAATATATAAGAGTGTATATTGTCTCTCATATTCTGTGTTATTGGTGAATTCTAGTTACTTTTATTTTTGGTATATTTTCACATGTTTAATTACTTAAGTTTGGTAATCATATTGTGCTCTTTATGAGGAGTAAGATCCTAAAAATTAGTACCAGAGCATGTTTGTTGTTCTAAGGGGTACCTGACAAGTGGTATCAGAGCCTTGGTTGTAGGTTCAGAGCTTGATACCAACAAGTGGTATTAGAGCTTTTGGTTGGGATACTAACAGGTTGGATTAGATCTGGTTAGTGTGTTTTGATAACAAGTTACTCACAGGGATTTCTATTTGAGTGGGAGTAGAGCAATGGCAGAAGATAGTAAGCTAAGAATGGAGAAGTTTAATAGCAAGAGGTCCAAGTTCAGGTATGGCAGAATAACCTGCTGGAGATATGGAAAGAAAGAGTAGAGAAAAGAAGATTGTTGGTTGGTAGCAGATCAGCATGAAGAACATGAAGAAGAAGTAGATGTTGCACAGTTCATTGCACAGGATGCTCTGATATGTTCTTTGGATAAAGTAGAATCTAGGGTTTTAGATTCTGGTGCCTCTTTTCATGCATCCCCAAATAGGGTATTTTTTCATGAGTATGTCTAGCGAGACTTTGGAGAAATTTGTTTAGGGGATGGAAAGCCTTGTTAGATGATTGGCAAAGGGAAAGTGAAGCTGAAACTGTAGACATGTAACACATGGGTGTCAAAGGAGGTCATGAAGGTCCCAGTCTTAGAGATGTAGCTAATTGCTTTAGAAAAGTTAGGTGATGAGAGATGCATAAGAACTCTCACAGTGGATGCACTTGAATTAGCGGGTGGTAATAAAGCAGGTACTCTTTATCTACTTGCTTATATTACTGATTCTTCTTCTATTGCAAAGATGTGGCTTTGTAGGCTTGGTCACATGAGTAAGAAGGAGATGCATGTTCTTGAGTCAAAGGGTATAGATTGAGATTTCTTTATGCAGAAGAAGAATGTAACATTTCTTGAGGAATCCGATGTTCATGACAAGAGTAGGAAAGCCTTGGTTTTCAAGGAGAAGATGACAGACAGGTATCAGTCACAAGGGCTGAGGAATTCTGAGTAGGGTAAGGGTGATTTGGAAAAGGGTTTAATCCAAAAGGAGCTCACAGGTAGAAGTTAGCTCTCACAAGCAAAACACAGAGACCGACGTTGGCAGGAAAACTAGCATCAGCGTCTTGATAGGGACTGACATCAGCTATGTGAAGATTGACATCAGTGACTCAAGGCAGATAAACACCAGCATCGGCAATGGGATAACTGACATTGGTGATGAGGTAGTTGTAGGGAACCGACATCGGTCAGGAGTAGACTGGAATGTGACTGGCATCGGTCACTAAGATGAATTTTGGGTGGACAGTAGCTGTCAAGGAGTCTCAAGCACCCATATGAAGTACTTAAAGGGTAGGTAAGCCTCAAATTCATCATTTCCCTTCTTTACACTACTTGTTGCTCACTGATGGTAAAGAACTAGGAAGTTGTTAAAGAAGTAGAATAGGTAGATCCAGGAAATAGTGGGAGCTTGGCATGGATGAGGATATGATTCCTTGGAGAAGAACCAAACAGGGATTTGTTGGTAGAGTTGCTAGCTGGAAGTAAGCACTGAGAGATGAATGGATGTTCAGGATGAAGAAGAGTGGAAATGGATATGTGAGATGGAAGATCAGGGTATATGGTCTTGAGTAAGCTATAGGGCAATGGAGGTTTGATCATTGTGTTTCTCTTTACCGAGTTGGATAATATTAGCTACATTATCCTATTACTATATGATGTGCTTGTTGTAGGGTCACATATACAGGTATTGCTAAACTAAAGGTAAAGCTAGTTCACGGGTGTGTCATGGAGAATCTGAGAGCAACAAGATTCTTTGGCATGAGTGTGTTCTAGGGACATGGAAGGTCATAGGTTGACTTTGTTTCAGGATGATTGTGTGAGACTGGTTAGCACGTCGATGGTTGGACAGTTCACAGAATAGGTGTCTTGATTCACATAATGAGGTTGAGTGCATGGTATGTACTAACCTCAGTCTTCCCAAGCAGTGGGAGTTGTCAAAAAGTTGGAGCCAATCTAGGAAAGAAGCATTAGAGGGAAGTTTAGTGGATTCTTAGAGGGACCAGTAGCAGGTGCACATGCTATGCAGGGTCAAGTTATTTTCTACATGGTTTGTAGATGTGGATGCGGTAGGTAATTTGGATGATAGGTTTTGCACTATAGGTTTTGTGGTGGGTAATCTTCATGGGTGATCTTGAAGAGGGATACAGAGCTAAGGGAACAAACTATACGGTGTACAGGTACATGTATAGTTGCAACTATTTATCTCCAAGTGGGAGATTGTTGGGTTGTGGAGCTAAAAGCTTAAACTTGTTATAGATAAAGAAAAGGAGGTTACTGAAGACCCAAAAGCACCGGCGTCGACAGCATGACTGACGTCGATCATGACCAGTGTAGAAGGAAATTGGTGATGGTAGGAAGTCGACTGACATCGGTAGCACTAGGCAAGCAGGGACCGGCGTCGGTCATCTATGTGTTCCTAAACTATTCATTGCACAAATAGTTAGTTAAGTGAATGGAGTGTTTGCATGTAAAGGCTATTTTGAGTCTTGAGCTGCATGTCTATTATTAGTAAAATAGGAGTCTAAGTTTTTATTTAAGTCTGGGATCTATTTATAGACCCATTGGCATGTATTGTAAAGTGTGCTAGTGAAGAGAACAAAGTGTGTGTTTCTCATAGTTCCAATAATGAGCTAGAAAGGAAGGCAAGGAAGATCCTTCCATTGTGAGTATGGTCTATTGAATTTCAGGTTGCAGGTTCATGGGAGATCAACTTCAAGTACTATAGAGTGCTTGGTGTACTAGCAGGGTTATTACTGACTGGTTGGAGAGGTGAACACCAATTATGTGTGTGAGTTGGTTATTGGGACCATTTTTTGATAGGAGAGTGTTTTGAAGAAGAATTACTATACACTTGAGGTGTGGGAAGCCTCTGTAAGGTGGAAGAGTGTGGCAGCTCTTTATTGTATTCTTTTTTATACAAGTATTAATATATAAGAGTGTATATTATCTCTCATATTCTGTGTTATTGGTGAATTCTAGTTACTTATATTTTTGGTATATTTCGGCATGTTTAATTGCTTAAGTTTGGTAATCGTATTGTGCTCTTTCTGAGGAGCAAGATCCTAACAATTGGTACCAGAGCATGTTTGTTGTTCTAAGGGGTACCTGACAAGAATCAAGTGATAGTTCCAGTGATGATGAAGATGACAATGGATCACTTTTCATTCGCAAGCCAAAAAGAGGAACAGGTAAATATCAAGGAAAATTACCTCTTAAATGTTTTAATTGTGGAAATATTGGACATTTTTTAGCTAGATGCCCAGATAAATTTAAAGATGATGAAGAAGAAAAGTTTACATACAAGAAGAATTTCACAGGCAAATCTAAGAAGGGATTCGAGAAGAAGAGCCTGTATTCTAATGATCCTAGCTCAGGTGAAGATAGTGGAGTCAGTGATTCAAAAGAAGAAGAGATTCTATTCATGGATATACATGAATATGATCAAGAAGAAGAGGAGGAGGAAGTTGAAGTGAATATGGAAGGAGAGCTCATTTGTGCCTTAGAAGAGTTAGAAGTTGTTTAGAAGAAGAATCGAAGATTAAAGTGCAAAATTGAGAAAAATGAACAAGAGTCAAAGGAAATGATTGAAGATCTACAAGCAGACTTTGAAGAAGCCAAGAAGAATGAAGAAGATCTCACAGCATAGTTGGAAACAGCAAGAAAAGATTGTGAAAGGTATGTTACTAAAATTGCCTCTTTAAAATAAGATGTTAAGAAAGCAGTTAGTGATAAAGTAATTAGTGATTCAAAATTTTAAGATAGCACTAACATGTTGAATAAGATATTGGAAAGTCAAAAAGCATATTCAGATAAGATAGGGATTGATTTTGAAAAGAAAAAGAGCTATGCTGAAGCTCTTACACAAGAGGAAACAAAAAGGGGGGAAGTGAAGAATACAGAGGACATTTCAAATAGAGAAGTCTAGAAGGAACAAAGCTACAAAAGGCAATTAGGTTAGAGATATACAGATAGGTCCTATTTCTATGGCTATTGTTTTTATTGTAATGGATATGGTTACAAGAAATTAGATTGTAGAAAAGAGCTAAAAATTTTAGAAATAAGGAGAAGGAAATTCAAGTAGATTCAAGAAGAAGCCACAACTCTTTTAATCCTCTATCAAGCTTTGATGAAGAGACCATAGTGTGCTACAAGTGCAACAACTTTGGACACATAGCTTGGTATTGCAAAAGTGTGTTTGAGTCAGTTCAGAAGGATCAGAGTTTCAAAGCTCCATTCATCAAGAAGAAGGATCACAATGTCAAAGCTCCATTCATCAAGAAGAAGGTTTAGACATGTTCATGATAAAATAAACAACCTAAAGATTCTATGATGGTGCACACAGCTCTGCATGTGAGAGGTAAAGATCAGCCATGGTTAATTGATATCAGATGTTCAAGGCATATGATAGGTGATAAAATTAATTTCATTACTCTAAATAAGATCAATGGTGGTACAGTGATATTTAGAGATAAAACCACTGCCAGGATAGCAAGAAAAGGTACTTTGAGTTTGGATTATGGTAGATCTAAGACTAAGAATGTTTTGTATGTAAAAGGTCTTAAGCATAATCTATTAAGTGTTAGTCAAATATGTGATCAAGGATACACATTAAGGTTTCATGCTAAAGGTTGTGAGATTAGAAGAAGAGATTCAAATGAGTTGATTACAAATGCTCAAAGGATAGGGAACAATGTATATGTTTTGTCAGATATCTTCTCAAAGGCACGATCAAAGAATACATTCAAAGATCAATGAGAGGAGTTGGGAGTAATTTCTATTACTTTCTACCATTGATTTTCAACATCAAGTGAGGGGGAGCTAAGTGTTAGGTCTAGGTAGGCTCTTTGCCATTGATTTCAAAGGGGGAGAATAATAGGTACAGGTACAGGTGCAGAAAATAGGTACAGGGAATAGGTACATGTTGCTACAGTAAGGGGGAGTTACTGTATGTTTTCAAATGATGGTATGTGTAGGTGACAGGATGTGGCAGGTTTAGGATTGAGGTTGCCATCAATGACAAAGGGGGAGATTGTTGGAAATATTGTCATTGATGTCAAAGGTCTAGCATTATTGGTGATATAGGCCCCATTGCATTTAATGTTTTTTATCTTGGCTAATGTGAGTTAATATTTATTTAATATTAATGAATATATTTTTGGTTGCATATGAGACAAAAGAAGGGCCCATGGAGAAGTCGAGGATCCACGGGATAAAGACAAAAGAAGGATGGGATGCATTTTTCCATGAAGAGTCATCTTGGGGAATACCAAGAGTCACCAAGTGAAGAGAAAAGAGTAAAAGCACAATTTCTCATGAAGGGACACCTTAAGGAATATGAAAAGTCACCAAGATGAGGAAAGAAGTGGGAAGGACGTTTTTGGTCATGAAGGGTCACCACATGACTTTTCCAAGGCTTGAATATGAATGGTCAGCCAAGTTTGGCACCATTTTCCATGAGGATTAAAGGGTCACAAAGGGGGAAGGCCAAAGGTCATTTGGAAAGCTATAAATAAAGGCTTGAGTAGACATTTGTAATATGGAAGTGAGAGGTTGATTTGATATTATAATATCTAGCTTAGAAGAGCAATTGTGAGAGATGAATATGATTCGTATTTGTTATATCTAGCTTAGAAGAGCAAAGGTGAGAGAGAGGAAGGAGATGTTGTATTGATCTATCATTTGTTGAGATACAAACATTGAGAGATAGGTGTGTGGTATACACAAAGGGGTTGGTGCTCTTGTGGGTTGGTGCCCATGAATAGTAGTTGGTTTGGTGCTCAGGAAAGGGGTTTGAAGCTCTTGTGGGTTGGTACTCACGAATTGTAGCTGAGGTTGGTACTCGAAAAAGGGGTATGGTGCTCCTGTGGGTTTGTTCTCATGAATATACTTGAGATTGTTCTCTATGGTTTTTCCCACACTGGGTTTCCACATTATATCTGGTGTCTCTCTCTATCTTGTGTGATGTTTATTATTTTAGTTTTATTGCATATATCTTGAAATTTTTGATTAAGTGGAATTTGATAAAGGGAAAGTTTTATAAGATATATGATATACTGATTCACCCCCCTCTTAGTATATCCTGTGCTTAACAATTGGTATAAGATTTTGGGTTAGATGACTTATCTTAACTTAGACAAGAATTTGTTATTGTATTATTCCCACCCTATGATGGAATCATTAGGTAATTTTTAAAATCAATCATAGATTGCATCCATAAATTATACAAGAAACATATTCATGCTCAACATTTAGGAGCCTAAACACTATATTATAGGAAGTTACATGTTCTTTGATAGTGTGCCCTCCATGGGGTGTGAATCATTGGAGATACCTTTTTTGATTACAAGATAAATCATGAATATCTCTAAAAACTTTAATGTCTAACCAAATTAGCCCTGACATGGGTTTAGCCATAGGGATGGACCTTTTTGGGGTGGTCTCAGTTTGTGAACTATATGGGTTAACTAGGGGTCTTGGTCCCCTTTTTGAGATTTAGAATTTAAGTGAAATAGAATTAGTGAGATTAATAATAGACTAGGACTAGACCTAGATCTGGTGATCCATGTAGGAGGATCTAGACTGATCTTATATCAACTAGTATTCTAATTATTTTGTATCATATATATATGGGGTCTATATATATAGGGTTTCCTCCTTATAGAACCATATTTTTTTAGCCCAATATCTCATGTTTCCAAATATACATATTGGGTTATGTGTACTAAGCAAGTTTGTAATATAATTAGGGACTTTTTTACTCTTATTTTAGGTTTTTTATTGAAACAATTCGTGACATGAGTTATAGGTATTGGGATATCTATAATATCCTTATTGGAATATACCTCTAAGAGATGTAGTGCTACCAACAAAGAGTAAATTCTCATTTCTCATTAACATAAATCCTCTACATACTAGTTAATTTAAATAAATGAGCTCATCATCAATCAACTTCACTTAAAAATTTATCAAATAGGGGGAAGGGTAAGGCAGAAAATGAAGGTTTATGATCAAGCTAGAGAACATAAATGCTTGGGATCCAAATATGTGACTAGCTATAATTTGACCATTGTATATTGAATTTCACATGATCTCCTAATTCAGCCACATAGGGAAGTGAATCAAAGGAAAAGGATATATGATAAATTTAAATAGATATTTATAATAATAAACGCTTACTAATATATTACTAGTTATATACAAAGTCATAGGGATTTAAAATAAATGTAAAGAGAAAATAAAATAATTATAATAGCATGTCACTCATCCTAACTATAATATAAATTATAGAATGGCATTTATTTTGAACTCTTAGAACCAGTATCATACATTATACCACAAAATATTGGAAGAAATTCATGAAATTAAAACACAATGATATGAAAACAAAATAATGTATTAATCTTTCTAGTGTTCTTTTACAAAATTTCCAACCTTTACATTAAGTTGCACAACATCATATATAATAAATGATGTGGGCCTATCTCCAAATAGCATGGGGCCTATCTCCAAATAGAACGGGATCCCTCACTAAGCTATAATGGGCCAAAATAGTTAAAAAATTAATCATTATAGTGACACCCATATAAAAATACAAGGAAGATAAAAAGGGCCTATGGTATTGACATCACACCCCTAATCAGGACCACAAGGTCTTAAAGATGAGTTTAGTGGGGGACTATATGCACTCAATTTCTTCATGGTGTAATATTATTAAAATGATAAGTCTAATGATAATGTAGTTACCTCCTAAAAAAACCCATTTTATTGACCTTTACAACTTCCCTCAGCTTATTTTCACCCCTTTCTCATTCATGACAAAACCACTATTGTAGGTGATGGATCTTACCTATTAGGTTATGAAACCACTACCTTATTAATGGGTTCATCAAGGTGGTTGTATAAACCACTATAGTGGTTCCATCCTAATAGGATATTTTCCTATTAAAGTAGGGTTATTATGTAATATATAGTAGTGGTTTCATCCTCATAAGTGGTAATTACATTATCACTCCTTGTAAATAGGGCTAGTTATATCATCATTATTATTTATTCTAAATTTAGATCCTATGAATCATGATTTGATGTGTTTTACATGATTTTCATCAGGATTCTTAATTTTTTCATCCTAAGTTCACCTCTAATCAGGACCAACTCACTCCCTCTTATATTTTTAATGATTTGAGTATTTCCCAACTTCAATTTCTAATTCCACACAATTATGCTCCTTCACACAAGCTCTATTGCTATTCTACAAGTAAACCAATTTTGTATTGATTTTAGATCCAAAAAAATTGCATGAGTTTTGAATCCTTTATATCCATATGTAGACACCGCAAACGTGTCTGCACCTTGGTTCTCCCCCTTGTCCACCTCAAACCCCTATCCTAACCCTTGGCCTCCATTTGATTAAAATAACTTAAATATTTTAATCAAGTGGCCCCCTTTCCACCCTACCCTTGCCACCTTGGATCCTCCCTTGAATCCCTCCACCTTCCCCCTAGCATTTATTAGGCCAAATCTCTTCATTATCTTCCCCCCACGCCCATTTAGGCATCCTCGTGACCGTTCTTCCCATAACCCCTCGCCCGGCGGCGTGCAAGAATGGGCAGAGGCTATTTTTAGCCTCTGTCCCCATCCTGCGACCGCCGACGTCGGCGACCCTTCGGCCGACGTCGGCAAAGCTGCCGGCGTCGGCAGCCTTCATTACCCCTTTCTGCATCCGTTGCAGCCCCTGGACCCTTGAGCTCGCAAACAGAATTCTCTTGGCATTTTGGCATTTGTCTCTCCTCCGTCTGGACCCCGTACAACAACAGCAACAGGTGCAAAGGCTCTGGATCAGGTATTTTCTTCTTGCAACAAGTCTTCCGTGGCTCCAACAATAGTTCCTCCATTCTTCAGCAAGCCAAAGGTAAGCACAATTTGGTGTTTCATTTTATTTTATTTCTTTAGTTTTCAGTTATCTATCCTATCTACTGTCTTCTACTCCCTCTGTTCTTCCCCCCTGAGAGGCTACAAAGCCTTCTCAGGTCCTGTCCTCTGTGTATCTTCCTCTTCACTGTCCCTCTTTTAATCCAATCCCAGACAACTTCCTCATCCCCCTGTCAACAAAGACCTTGCATAAGGCACCCAACCAGAACCAGACCACTCCCCAGTCCATCCAAATTTGTCCCCGAACTCTGTCTCGACCCCATTCACGAACCAGACCCATCCACAGTCTAGAAAGAAACTCAGACCCGACTACAGGCCACAACCCCGACCGACGCCGGTCACTTCCCCAACCGACGTCGGCAGGATAGCCGACGCCGGCAGATCAGATAACTGACGCCGGCGACATTTCCGACCTCAGCGACTGTCATCAGCCCGACAACTCCTTCAGGTAATCATTTTGTCTTTTCTTTCCTTTCTAATTTCTTTGTCACTGCTGTATTCTGGCATTCTATATTTTCTTGATCTTTTATCTGTCTGTTATCAGTGGGTTGACCTCCCTTGAGGAAGTTTTCACACTTTCGGGAACAAGCTCTTGCTTGGCAACCCACCGCCTATCCATCTAACATTTTCTTGTCCAAGTTTCCTTTTTTCTTGCAGGTGTCATTCCTCCACAGCCAAAGAGGAGTGCTCACAAGCGTCTGGATTACGGTGCGCGATCTTTATCTAGGTACTTCCCATGCCTTGTCCATTACTTTTTAGTTTCTTCTTTCTCTTAAATCTAAAAAGTGAATTTTGAATAGAGACATCTCTGGCACGCCCGGTGGGACCCTAGGTTCCTCCTGGGTTCCTTTTTCTTCTTCATTCATTTAGGAGCATTAGGTTCTTACCTTTTCTCTTCCTTCTTTTCTTCTCAATGACACTATAAGCAGGATTAAAACGAATCTTTCTTCCTTGCATTCTAGACTAGTCTAAACATCATACTCTCAACCCTTTCTCAAACTTGTCTTCATAACAAACATCACATTTCAACTTGGGCATTAAAACGTATTGCACTTTCATTTCTGCTTGTGCTTGCATTAGTCCACATCTAGTAACTTAGACACATATTGAATAAATCGTAGACACTTGATGTTACACTACCTGACCACATGCACTAAAACAAACATAAAACTTACTTGAGACAAGGCCCGACTGGGATTTCATCCCCCAGCAGATACCTTACCCATCTCGGTGACCCCACTTGGATTTCATCACCAAGGGGGAAGCCCACTCCGTTCTCTGGTAGAGTCTAAACTCTAGGCGAGGTATATCTTGGCTAAGCGAGACCAGCTAACCACTGGAATCGTGAAGTGAGGGGAGCTTGCTCCTTAGCACCAGGCCACATACCGGACCCTAACACAGATCTTTGAGCACCTAAAACAACACCTAAAACCATCTTTAGACCGCCTTCTTCTAGGACCCATTTTTCAGCCAATCTCCCTAAACATTCATCTAAGGCATAAGCCACAATTTCTAAGGTTAATTCCTAGGATTTATCGCTTAGGCTTATGTGTCTCTCTCTGTTTTCCTCTTCTCATCTGTTTGTTTGAGTGAGTGAGGACTCTTTCTTCATTGTTTTTCCAAGAACCTTTTGGTTCTCTGGAAAACACAGTCACCGACATCGGTTCTTCCACCGACGTCGGCTTCCCCTGTCACCGGCATCGGTTCTTCTACCGACGTCGGCTTCATCTGTTACTGGCATCGATTATCTGACCGATGTCGACCACATTTATTATCGACATCAGTTTTTAAACCGACATCGGTCTCTATCACTGTCCTTTTTTTCCAAAACCAGCAGCCTGAAACCTATCCCTTCTCTGTCAAAGACTCCATCCTGGTTTTCTGAAACTGAGCAACACAGTTCCTGAGACCTGAACCTTCTTTGCCTTGCATGGTTTTCACTCGTAGCCAATCCAAGGCTCTTGTCGACCACGCCAGCCATCAACCACTTCCGTCCACCCCGTCCGTGACCAAGCCTACAATGGAGTTCAACTCAGAGATCAAAAGAACTCCTGCCCTTCCAACCCCGCCACAGACTCCCATTGTCCAAGAAGGGGACCAAGATTTCGAGCAATTCTTGGACCTCAACGTCAAGGCCTTGCAACACTATCTCACGCATAGCCGAACGTGAGACTCCTTGGGTAATCAATCTACAAAATACCAACCTCCCTTGCCGCGACTACGGCTGTATCAACAGCATCCATAGTTCAACCTTCAGACACTCAAGCCATCGCTTTGACCACTGACCAGACTTTGACCAATCCTCCAGGTGTGGCTTCTCCCTCTATCATTGGGCCCACTTCCACCGGGGTTCTAGCCCCCTATCAACCCCAACCCGCTCAACTGCTATCCACTCCTTTTCAAAACCTTATCGTCTCTATTCTGCCTACCCTGGCCCCTATCAACACCAGGGTGGCTTCTTACCCCTTGGCCCCCGTTACCACAGTCCAACCTCTCATGGCAACAATGGGCCCAGCTATGTCTTCTACCCAACCACCTTTAGCCTCAACCTCTACCCCTGAGATTAGTCATCCGTACATGGTACAACCGACTATGTCGCACGCCTCCTCTAGCCTCTTCCAAGCACCCTACAACTTATGGGGCGCGCAACCCGTCAATCCATCGACATACATCATCAAAATGCTGATGGACAAGATGACCAATCTTGAGACCTCTGTTTCCGGCTCATGCAACACTCTTTCATATGAGCAGATCTGCAATGAACCCATTCATCCTTCTGTCCCAATCAGACCATATCCCAGCCAGTGGGAGCTTCTAAAGTTTTCTCGCTTTCAAAACAAGGAAGACCCACAACAACACTTGCGGGCATTCAGACATGCCTGCTACCTCATTGGCCATGACGATGCGTTACTCTTACGCATGTTTCCTATGTCTCTCTCGGGTGCTGCGCTTGACTGGTACAGCTCCCTTCCTAGCCATTCTCTCTTCTCATTCACACAATTGGCTCAGCTCTTCCTCGATCACTTTTCCATCAACATAACCAAGAAGGTCTCAATCACGGACCTCTATTCTATTCGGCAATTCGAGGACGAGTCCATAGCTGACTTCGTTGCTTGATGGAGAGGCCTTATCAACCAACTCTCCTTTTCATTACCCCAGGCTGAGCTTATTGAACTCTTTTCCCAAGCTTGTGCCAGACATATCTCTTCCACCCTGAGGATTAAAACCTTCCGCACTTTTGACGAGGCCTTCACGATGGCCTGCAAACTTGAGTTGCGTGCCATCGAGGAGAATAAAGTCAAGTTGCGGAGTAATAATCCCAGCTCTAAGACCAGTGACTCTTCTTCTGCTAAGCCATCATCATCCAATTCTAAATCCAAGGCTTCAGCTAATGCCGTGGTTGTCAGACCTTCATCTTCTTCGTCCAATCAGCCTGAGCCATCTACATCTCAAAGCGCTACTCGGCAATTCCAGCAAAGATACGTGCAGTGACGATATACTCCTCTCGGAGAATCATATGCGTCTGTGCTGGAAAAGCTTCTCAAACAGGGAGTCCTCAATCTCCCTCAGGCCCAACCTCCTCCATAATTCGATCCCTCACACGCCATCCCCGCGTGGTATAGGGATCAAGACTTCTATAGCTTCCACCGTGTTAAGGGCCATGACACGGAGAACTGCAAGACCTTTAAGAACATAATACAAGACATGCTTGAAAAGGGGGATCTCATCTTAGACAATCCAAATGCACCCCCTAATCAGGCCATTGACATCTTCAAACAACCTTTCCCCAATCATCCGCCAACTCAGAGCAATGTCCAGACCTTAATTGACGACAATCATGAGCACAATATTCGAATAGTCAATACAGTCTCTCCTTTCGTCCCCAATCAACCTCAAGAGGTCAGTCCATCCATCAGTCCATCACATGTGGACAAGCCTCTCTCCCCGGTTAGTTCTCTGTCAACTTCTCTCATCTTGGAGGACGCCTCGGCCTTACCAGCACCACCGGTCTCGCCATCCTCCTTTCTGTGGCCTATGGAGGACCTGACCCTTCCTACTCCTCAGCCGCAAGTGGAGGGCACCAGCATCCCCGCCCTTTACCCACTAGAGGAGCCTCGCTCCCCGGTTTCTTCTCCACCTAGGGAAGAACCTATCTCCCCTTCGTCTTCATCTAAGCCTGTCACGACTTCACCACACCATGCATCTAAGACCACTACACCCATCTCGTCTTCAACCTCGCAACCATCAACATCTTCCTCTCAGCCATTTTCCCGGTTAGTGGAGAAGATAGAACTTCTCCCTCTGAGGAAAGTGACGCCTCAGGTGTTGTGGGAGCATCTTAAATCCCTTCAACATACCCGTGCCCTCTCATCACATGCCGCTAATCCTCCTAAGATAGAATCTCATCAGACTCTTGACAAAGACCAGACTCTCAAACCTCAACCAAACCCGTCCAAACCGAAGCCTGCATCTATCTCGTCTAAACCCATCAAGTCATTTGGTGTTCGTCCTATCTCCACCCTCACTCACCCGTAAGTGAAGGTGGACCTAGGCCAGACCTCGACTAGCAGTAGTCTTCCAACCAAGGCGAAGAAGACTGCCAGACCACATAAATGAACGCCTCCTTCTCCGTCACCATTGCCATCCATTTTGGGCCCCCATCCTTCGACCTTGGCTAGCATCCTTCCCACTCTGGCCTTTAACCAAAACTCGTTGCCTCCTTTGCTTCCTCTGCCTATCTCCAGTCATCCCTCTCTTAAAAAGGCGGTATCAATCATCAAGAAAGAGCCATCTCCATCTGTCACCACGCCATCAACCCATAAGGTGGTACAGAAACCTCTTCTAACCTCGCCTAAGCAAAAGTCACCAACCTCGCGCATATCAAATAGCACGGACCCTCTATTGGGCTCATACTCATTGATATTGCGCTGACTTCTCCAGACTTCTGACATAACCCTTCCACCCATCAAGCCTTTCCAACCTCTCGGGTCCAAGCCCTCCTGGTTCGATGATACGAAAATTTGTTTATATCATCGTACACCAGGACACGACACCGAGACTTGTTATGCCCTCAAGGCCGTCATTCGCCGCCACATGGAGAAAGAAACTCTTCTCCTTGAGGACACTCTTGACTAGACCCCGACTCCTTCCTGTCCAACCTCTTCAAAAACGTCAACATCTCACCAGCAAGATATGACCCCTTCTTCGCCTCCCATTTTCGAAATCAATGCTATCCGTATAACCACTAGGTCACAAAAGGACAAGGCCAAAGAAAAAGCTGCCATTCCTTGGACCTATCCCTTCATCAAGCCACCCCTTACGCCCAAGCCTAAATTTTCTATCCTTGGCGCATCCCAACCTTCTTTGTCTTCCTCTTCTGGGCCAATTCACGACTCCATGCTGAAGCAGCTTCACCAGACACCTGTGAAGATGTCTCTTTATGACCTTATCCAAACCTCGCCTCAGCACCGTCAAGCCCTTATCCAAGCCTTGCAGGCAATGGAGGTCCAACCCGAGGACCCCCAACCACTCGCTGCCCTCATCCATTCCTTGTCTCCTGTCGCTTCCATCACATTCAGCGATTCTGAGATTCCCACATCTAACACTCAAGATCAGGACGCCGCCCTCTTCATCACTGCCTATGTTGATCGGACACGCATTAAATGCGTTATGATCGACGGCGGCGCTAGCATCAACATTATCTCTACCCATGCCTTTGATCAGCTGGCTCTTCCCAAGAACTGCGTCTCCAAAACTGATGCGATCTTACGCTCTTTCAACGACACCACCGCCACGACCATTGGCACAGTCATCCTCCACATTCGCATTGGTCCATGCACAGTCCCGGAGCTCTTCTATATCATCGAAGGAGAGTTTCAATACAACCTTCTACTGGGCCGACCTTGGATCCGTGCCATGGCCTGTATACCCTCCACCGTGCACCGTTGTGTGAAGTTTGAGCATGATGGGCAAGTCCACACCATTCCCACTGACCCTTCACCCTTCAAGACTTGCAACACCACCTACCGTCCCAATGATGTCCTCATTCCCATCAAGCCATCAACTCCGGCACCGCCTCCATCTGCGAAAGCTTCGACCAGTTCGCGATCGACGGTTGCCCTCACCCCTCCTCTTCAAGTGCCAACCAAAGACCCCATGAAAGACATCTTCCAATGACTATCGCTTGGGGAATATCGCTTGTTGACCCTTGACATGTTCCAAACTCCGCAAGAGTATGGATGCCTTCACCTCAGTCCTAATTACGACCATCGAATTGGGATGGTCGTACCTTATGGTCCTCCTCACTTCCGAACCAACTTTGTCTATGGGGGGCTTAATCAAGCTCCTACCAACGGCAATTCCCTCTCTTCACCCTAACCTTTCACATCTGATTTCTCATTTCTTGGCAACCCCACCTTTGTACACACTTACCTTCACAGGTGTGCATGGAAGGGTTTTGGTTTCGGACGATATGAGCAGGGCTCCCATTAGCCCATCGAGCCGCTCAATGATCACGATGCCAAGAAACGGTATGGCCTGGGATATCATGACCCCACTCAGGCTCTTTCCGACCTTTGTCCCAAGCCAACCATTGACCAATCTCTTCCAGACTCGCCCATTTCTCCTTCGTCACCTACGGAGTCAGTGGTTTCCATCCCTCCTAGTTTTTTTTTTCCATAAACACCATCCACCTGGAACCCCTGACCTATCAGCTCAATGGGGTGCCCAGGTCTCTCCCTCTCATCTTTCCTAGCATGGTAGAGGATGAGTCAGCAACCATTCACACTATCCACTGCGTTGATGATGACGCCATCCTTTCCTACATGGGTGCCGATGACTCTTTCGTCCAGCGTTTCCTCCCTTTCGAGACCCAGGTTATGTTAAATGAATCCACCATTGACATCAACCTCCCTTCTTCTTCTGATGTTCCTCACGTTTTAAAGATTGGCCAATCTTTAGACGCTCAGGAGCAGCTTGACTATGCCCAATTCCTTTCCAACCATAGCAAGGCCTTTTCCTGGACTTACAGCGACATGCCTGGCATCGACCCCACCATTGCTACCCATAACATTGTCACCAAATCAGAGGCTAAGCCTGTTAGGTAGAAGCTTCAAAAGATGCATCCTCGCATTGCGCTCCTTGTCAAAGAGGAGCTTCAATGCCTTCTTTCTATCTCCTTCATCCAACCCATCGATTATCCACAGTGGGTCTCTAACATTGTCCCAGTTACTAAAGCAACTGGGGGGATTCGGATCTGCACGGACTATCGCGACCTTAACCTAGCCTGTCCCAAAGACGACTTCCCTCTTCCTAACATTGACCAGCTTGTTGATCTCACGGCCGGCCACGAGATGCTATCCCTCATGGACGGGTTTTCAGGATACAATCAAATCTTGATCGCACCGGAAGACCAGCACAAGACTACCTTTATCACCCCATGGGGGACTTTCTGCTATCGAGTCATGCCTTTTGGCCTGAAAAATGCTGGTGCCACATATCAGCGCGCCATGACCTATATTTTCCACGATCTCCTCCACAAAATCATGGAGGACTATGTGGATGACCTTCTCGGCAAGTCCAAACTTCACTGCGACCACTTGACCATTCTCACAATCATCTTCTCTCGCCTTCTGCAATACAATGTCTGCCTCAAGCCCAAGAAGTGTGTCTTTGGGGTCCTCTCAGGCAAACTTCTCTGCTTCATCGTTTCCTTCCATGGTATCGAGATAGATCCCGCCAAGATTTGTGTTATCCTCGAAATGCCACCCCCGACCAATCTCAAGCAGCTTCGCAGTCTACAAGGGAAGCTCCAGTCCATTCGCCGTTTCATCTCGTAGCTTTCAGACCACTGCCAACCCTTCCATCACCTCCTTAAGAAAGACGTCTCCTTTAAATGGGATAAGGACTGTTAAGAGGCTTTTGAAGCCCTCAAAGGCTATCTGGTCTCTCCACCAGTCCTCATTCCACCTAAGGATGACCAACCCTTCTACCTTTATATCTCTGCCACCAACCATTCGTTAGGTGCATGATCGTGCACCGAGACGAGCATCATCGTGAGCAAGTGGTTTACTACATTAGCCGAACACTGGTCGATTATGAAACTCGGTATACTCATACCAAGAAACTCTGTTTGGCATTAGTCTTTTCTACTACCAAGCTCCGCCACTATCTTCTCAACCACAAAACCTTTGTCGTTACTCACACCGACCCTCTCAAGTACATGCACTCCAAGCCATATCAGAATCAACGTATGGCTCGGTGGCTCATGCTGCTTGCTGAGTTTGACTTCGAATTCATCCAGTAGAAATCTATCAAGGGGGAAACCATCGCTGACCAACTGGCAGATGCCCCTCTTCTTGACAACCAACCTTCACACTGTGAGTTCCCTGACGAGTCTATCGCTACCCTTTCCACCGATGACACCGTCTACCAAATGACTATGTTCTTTGATGGCTCCAAATGTCAACTCGGTGGGGGTGCGGGGGTCATCCTCATCCGACTCGAAGGGGAGCCCATGCCTCTATCTTTCAAGCTTGACTTTGATTGTACCAATAATATGGCTGAATACGAGGCCTTAATTTTGGGACTTCAGACTGCCCTTTCTCTCCACATCAAGTCTATCAACATCTTCGGCGACTCGCAGCTCGTCGTTAATCAAGTTAACGGTTCATATCTCTGTAAAAACAAAGTTTTACAGAGGTATAAGAATCGTGCTGACCTTCTTTTGGCATCTTTCGACCATTACCTCTTGCAGACTATTCCACGCTCTACGAACAAGTTTGCCGACACCATGGCTTCTCTTGCTTCGCATATCTCGTCTTCATCATCGTCATCCCGCCTTTTTGTCATAGTGCATCGTGTACCTTTGCCTTCATACATCTCTCCTCACATTGACCATATCAACACTATCAATTCTAGCCCACAAGATGACTAGTATAAGCAACTTGTGGACTACTTGTCTCTTTCTGTCACTCCTCCCAACCTCTCTAGCAATGCGCGGTGAGCTTTCATCAAGCGCACAGCTCGCTATACCATGCTAGGGGGTCTTCTCTATAAGTGAGGCTTCGACGGTCTCCTTCTTCACTGTCTAACCACCGCTGAAGCTTCTCATGCCATAAAGCAAGTCCACGATGGGATCTGTGGTGGACACTTCAGTGGAAACTCAGTTGCCAAGCGCATCCTTCGCCTGGGTTATTATTGGCCCACCCTTCATCAAGACTATAGCGACTATGTTCGGCATTGCATCAAGTGTCAGCAGCACTCTAATTTGCTTCATCTCCCCAGCCACGCCTTGCAAGTCGCTCAGGATTTTTGGCCTTTCTCTCAGTGGGGCTTGGATCTCATCGGTGAGATCAACCCTCACTCGTCTCTTCGTCATCAGTCCATCATCACTGCCACTGAGTATTTCACCAAGTGGGTGGAAGCCATTCCTCTTGTCTCCACAAAAGTCGACAAGATTGTCGACTTCATCAGCAGCCACATCATCTGTCGTTTCGGTGTCCCTCACAAAATCATCACCGACAACGGCAAGTCCTTAAAAAACAAGACTGTCCAAAAACTATGCGACTCATTTGGCATCAAACTCATCTTTTCTTTGCCTTACTACCCACAAGCAAATGGGCAGGCCGAGGCTTCCAACAAAATTCTCACCAAAATTCTCATGAAGGTGGTCGACGATACAGGAAGGGATTGGCACATTCATATTCCCTTCGCTTTGTGGGCCTACCGCACTAGCATCTGAACCTCTATAGGTGCTACTCCCTTCTCTCTCATGTACGGAATAGAGGCTGTCTTACCTCTCAAAGTACAGATCCTGTCTCTCCGCATCTCCCTGCATGACATTCTCTCCAACGACGACTTTCATCAAGATACCTTAGCTCAACTTGAGTTACTCGATGAGCGCCGTCTTGCTACCCTTAATCATCTCCATGTCTACCAAAGTCGCATAAAGCGGGCCTACGACAAAAATCTGTGAGAACGAGATTTCAACATCAGAGACCTCGTCCTCAAAGAGAATCAGCACGTGACCAATATGGAGCAAAGTAAACGAGGCAAATTCGCCCCCAATTGGCTTGGACCTTTTATCATCACGCACAAGTATGGGTCAGGGACTTATCATCTGTCTTCCCTCGACGGACGGCTAGAACCTGAGCCTCTTAATGCGTTACATCTTCGACCATTCTTCTGTTAGTCGAGTACTCATCTACTTGACACGTAACTTGAGCTCGTCCCTTGAGCAATCCTTGACCTCTTGATCCTCATCCCTTTCAACCCTATTCCCCTTTAACAAGTCCTCTACGACCCTTTTATGATGCATGGATGCTTTGTCCTAATAAAAGGGGCGTCCTTGAACTTCTACAGTCTTGTCCATGACTCTAATTCCTATCAAAAAATACAAATCAAGATGTCAAAACATATTCATGGTCACAAAATCAAATCAAATCAAAAAGACAGACTGATCCCTCGAAGGACAGCTGTACTATCATTGCTATAGCTAATAGACTGATCCCTCGAAGGACAGCTATTCAAACCTTTTTATTAAGCAAAAATATAGACCACTCCCTCGAAGGATGGCTATGACTAATCTCGCTACAAACATAAACTTTTCTTAGAAGCTTCCCTCATTGATCAACTTCGCAAACATGACCATTACATCAAAAGACATCTCTATGTAGGCTTCCCGCATCGATCAGCCTACACCAAAAAAAAAAAAAAATGAGTCACGGACTTGGCTTGTAGTTGTCTCAGGGTCTCCTATAAAAGGGGCAAGGTTATTCCTGCTCTTAAACTGGGTTACCCTATCCTCCTCCTATCACCTGCTCAAGGGACTTCAAGCTCACTTTAATGTCAAAGTGATTCGATTACCGCCCTAACACCATACTGGTCAACGACGTAATGCATGAACGGGGCTTTGGTTCTAATAACCCCTATCTATGCTTCCTTTCTGGTCCTTGTCAATGAAAGAGTGATTCGCCTTTCATCTTTTCTCTACGCTTTGGCCACATCAATTGTCGACTCATCTCAAACCAAGCCATTTTCATCATTTTCAGCTGACATCATCCTAGACCATTTCACATAGTTTCTATGGACACCAATACACATGGAAACTATCGACCAGACCCAATTTATGTTAAGCATAAACCAATACTTGCTAAAGCATAAATAGACCTTCCATTCATTTTTAGCATACATCCATCACGACTATGGAAACTTGCTAGGGATGAAAGACTCTCAACTAATTCTACAGAATACACCATCTGTAGCATCATTTTATCCTCATCTTAGCCTCATCATTTCGACGCTTGACCACATCTCATCATCAACCAATCTTCTCAATTTGTCCAAACTACATTGGTCTGAGGCCCTATGACCAGGGCTATGTAGGCAGCACTCAGATACCACATCTTCTGAGGTTAGCTCGACCACCCCCTTTTGTTCATCTCTATGATGGACAAACCTTCTCTTCTTTGACTCTTATCACGACCAACTCTGTCAACTTTGACCAAGACCAATCATCGACTTTGACCAAGACCAATCAATCCCTCTGACCCTTCCTCCCTTTTAGGGAGAACTACATCGGCCTGAGGCCCCTACGACAGGGGCTATGTAGGCAGCACTCAGTTGACATGGGGTCTTCTGGGGTTAGCTCAGCCGCATCCTTTCGTCCATCCATCCTCTTGATCAATGACCATTGGAGATCATGTGTATCTCCTTTGACCTTCGACTACTTCCAAGCCAATGTTGCCTTGGTTGTTTTTGCGTGTGTGCTACCTCACGGCTGGTTAGCAGAATTGTTCACAGACTATTTTCGACCCTTTGCAAGTATAGGATCGCAAGCCGGTTGATCCCTACTACTTGTGGCTTTTTCGTGTTTCTAGGAGCACTTCCTGAGCCCTGGATACCTAGAGCATGATGACCATTTAGAGCTTCAGCTTAGATTGAGTGACCCGATCAGTAGACGACTAAATGCTGGGGCCCGGTTACTTCAATTTTGGCACTCTTTGACCCTCGACATGCGACAATTTGACCTGACCCTCTCATGAAGTGGACTACGCGCAATCACAACTATGGCAGAATTTTCACTCACTCTCTTCTATCCATTTCTCTGTCAAATCGACACTCGATCTTCGGTTCCCTTCTCTCAACTATCGCTTTGAGGGGGGGAATACCTCATCCTTTTTCTGGGGCAACCAACTCCTATTTTTGTCTTGCAGTTCATCTAGAACAACTAATAAGACAAAAAGGGGCAAATGTAGACACCGCAAATGTGTCTGCACCTTGGTTCTCCCCCTTGTCCACCTCAAACCCCTATCCTAACCCTTGGCCTCCATTTGATTAAAATAACTTAAATATTTTAATCAAGTGGCCCCCTTTCCACCCTACCCTTGCCACCTTGGATCCTCCCTTGAATCCCTCCACCTTCCCCCTAGCATTTATTAGGCCAAATCTCTTCATTATCTTCCCCCCACACCCATTTAGGCATCCTCGTGACCGTTCTTCCCATAACCCCTCGCCCAGCGGCGTGCAAGAATGGGCAGAGGCTATTTTTAGCCTTTGTCCCCATCCTGCGACCGCTGATGTTGGCGACCCTTCGGCCGACATTGGCAAAATTGCTGGCATCGGCAGACTTCATTACCCCTTTCTGCATCTGTTGCAGCCCCTAGACCCTTGAGCTCGCAAACAGAATTCTCTTGGCATTTTGGCATTTGTCTCTCCTCCGTCTGGACCCTGTGCAACAACAGCAATAGGTGCAAAGGCTCTGGATCAGGTATTTTCTTCTTGCAACAAGTCTTCTATGGCTCCAACAACAGTTCCTCTGTTCTTCAGCAAGCCAAAGGTAAGCACAATCTGGTGTTTCATTTTATTTTATTTCTTTAGTTTTCAGTTATCTATCCTATCTACTGTCTTCTACTCCCTCTGTTCTTCCCCCTTGAGAGGCTGCAAAGCCTTCTC
Organism: Torreya grandis; assembly: GCA_037957365.1. Classification (NCBI taxonomy): domain Eukaryota; kingdom Viridiplantae; phylum Streptophyta; class Pinopsida; order Cupressales; family Taxaceae; genus Torreya; species Torreya grandis. Next base: position 281,310 of record JARHVA010002450.1, read on the forward strand.
AGGTCCTGTCCTCTGTGTATCTTCCTCTTCACTGTCCCTCTTTTAATCCAATCCCAGACAACTTCCTCATCCCCCTGTCAACAAAGACCTTGCATAAGGCACCCAACCAGAACCAGACCACTCCCTAGTCCATCCAAATTTGTCCCCAAACTCTGTCTCGACCCCGTTCACGAACCAGACCCATCCACAGTCCAGAAAGCAACTCAGACCCGACTACAGGCCACAACCCCGACCGACGCCGGTCACTTCCCCAACCGATGTCGGTAGGATAGCCGACGCCGGCAGATCAGATAACCGACGCCGGTGACATTTCTGACCTCGGTGACTGTCATCAACCCGACAACTCCTTCAGGTAATCATTTTGTCTTTTCTTTCCTTTCTAATTTCTTTGTCACTGCTGTATTCTGGCATTCTGTATTTTCTTGATCTTTTATCTGTCTGTTATCAGTGGGTTGACCTCCCTTGAGGAAGTTTTCACACTTCCGGGAATAAGCTCTTGCTTGGCAACCCACCGCCTATCCATCTAACATTTTCTTGTCCAAGTTTCCTTTTTTCTTGCAGGTGTCATTCCTCCACAGCCAAAGAGGAGTGCTCACAAGCGTCTGGATTACGGTGCGCGATCTTTATCCAGGTACTTCCCATGCCTTGTCCATTACTTTTTAGTTTCTTCTTTCTCTTAAATCTGAAAAGCAAATTTTGAATAGAGACACCATAGCCTAATATAATTTCTTTGAATATTTTATTTGATTGATTTCATTTTTTACTACATGATTTTAGATAGGGAGAGCCATTACTCTTGCAACCTAGTCTTTGTAAAAGGTAATATAGCCATAATTAGTTGTTCCTTTTTTGGAGTTGTTTCTCTTATATTATTCTCCCATTTTTTATATCCATATATTCATCCTCTTTTTTTTAGAGTTACTAACATCTTCATTTGAGCAAAAGGATCTAGCAATCTGAGGACCACAGTGCTACAAATTCCTTACCTTCAACTATTTTACATCAAGATCAGGTTAGGATTCTTATATTATATTTATTTATTTTATTCTAGTAGAATATATTATATTAAAATTTATTATTTCAATATAATAATTTTTCATATATTTTTTGAAGGAAAAAATTGATATTATAAAGAATTTTCTTCCTTTTCTCATCTTTGCTATAAAAAATGCAATACCTAGATTCTATATTTTACATTTCTTTTATTACATCTAATTTCATTAGCATACAATATTGAAATCAAAATTTAAGAATATTTTAATCCAATACAGTATTTATTTTTCGTATTCAAAATAAATTTCATTACTCTCAAAATAATTAACTAGAAAACAACAAAACCTTGGACAAACTCTTGGTAAATAAGAGCCCTTCACATTTCTAGTTTTTCATTATTTTAGATCAATTTATATTATATTATTATTTAAATAGATACAAAAATAAAAATTTATATTTATTTCTTATTTTCAAATGAATCATTTGAAGCTTGCATGCAATAACTAATAAAGTTAGAAAGCTAACTTAGTTTGTTAGTTTGTAAGAAAATCATAAAAGTATTAAAGTGTTGTTATTTTGGACTAGATTATTTATTTACTTGTTTTCATATATATAAAACATAATTAAAATTAGATCCTATATATGATATTATATGGTTATTTATAAACTAAATCTTTTACACTTGACAAACTCGTGACCCTAGTTGTTCCTTTTAGTTTTACACATGCCTTACTTACGCAAGCTTCTCATATTCTTTGTCTTGTGTCCCTTGACCTACATCTTAGTTTTACAAGCCATATATTGATGACATAGACATACTATCTTGCCTAGACTACTTATAATGTAATTGTCTTATACCTCTTCATGTTTTGACCCTAAGCCTACTCTCCTTCTCCCTAAACACTTATGTTTAAGTCAGATAGTAATATGGATGTTAATGTCCTAGCTTAAGGCAAGTTTATAGTGCCCTAAATGTCATCTAATTTATAAATAAAATGTATCCTAATAGTCAAACTAAATTATTTAATGTGATTTATCTCTTTATAATATTAGTATAAATATAATATCAACCCACGCTCATTCATCACCTAAGAAAGACCAAAATAACACTCAAGAAGAATTAAAAAAGCATTCAAGTTACCAAAATCTATCATATTATTCTGTATTATTATATTAGTAAAAGGAAAAACCTAACTACAGGTTTAAATTACTAAAAAATAAGTCAGAGGGTCGTATTTTCCAAGTTATAAGATAGGTCATTATTGTACTTATTTTACGCGTAGCATGACTCACACACAAACCAACACATAAGATATAAATACATGAGTTTTAGGCCCTATTTTTGAGTATAAGCTATGTAAATAGTGCCCTTTGATATCGGGGTCATTGTAGGTTAGCTCAATATCATGTTCACACTAACCCATTTTTACCAAGGTCACATTTAATATGAAAATCTAGTGTTTTTTCCATTTCACCAAGAGTGATAGTCCATGACCTAGATCTAAATACACTAGAGTGAATAAAAATCCAAAACCAAAATCATTTATGTGGTTTCATCATATTTTAGTGAGTATTTCATATAGGACACTAACATTGAACCTAGAGACTAGCATTAACACAATTATCCTAGGTTTTCACAAGTTTCTAGAGAGCCAAAGGCACAAGATCTATAATTTAAAAATTGATCCATAATTTTATTCATGTCTACTTCATGTTTGAATCAAATAAAAAATTGTATTAGCATCAAAAAAATCTATTTATTTTATTTTATGTCATTTATATATCTAGCATAGATTTAGTTTCCATTAATAACCTATCTTAGTTATATAAATTTAGCATAAGATACATTTAAGTTTAACACATTAATTGTCCTGATGTAGATTTGATATTCACCCTTATACCCTATTATTTATATATACTTAACCGTTAATACTAAAATAGTATCCATTTCCAAATTAGGGTTAAAATTTTGGTGAACCTAAGTCTTATAAATGCATTTTTTTATAATTCTTAGAGTTCTAAACCAGTTAGGGTTTTAAAATATTGAAAATTTTAATTTATTATTGGTATTAATTTGTGTGTAACCTAGGTGTATCCTTGGATTATGTTGTGTGTCTATTAAACATATTGATCTTCCCCTCAACCCATAAAATATGTCTCAAAATAATAAGGGATATAATACCTTGGATTATTATGATACCCATGTTGACATTGAAATTAATCCTGATAGGGTTATCATAGAAGTAGAATTTGATACTAAAAATTTATAAACAAATGAAAATGACCAAGGAGATAATTACCAAGTGTATGGAAATGTATTATTTAATGAATTCATTTGACAAAACACTAAAGATCTTGATAAAATATTAAAATCTATACTTGAAGCTAAAAATTCAAAAACTTTAGTGGATACATCCATCCACTTAAATACACTATAACTTAATACATCTAATGGGACCATATATTATGTTTTTGAATGTTTATTTACATAAACTAATATTAATACATCTATTCAAAACCTACAATCTTTTTCAACACAAATATTAGTTTCAATGTCTATTATTACTCAAAATATGTTTATAGCCCTTGTGGTGATTAATCAAATTTATAATCAAAATCACATAGGGCCTATAGTTCAATTTCTCCTTGAAGTAATAAAGACCTTATTGAATAAGGTTAAAAACATTTAACAAAATGATTAAAAGTATTCACATACTATAGATTCACAAGATGTGTTGCAGAACCTTCTTACACTTGAAATCTATTTACATCCTTTTCCAATTAGATTTATTGCACCTATGTTCACATTTTTTGATGCCAAGGGTGATCCAAAACAATATATTCAAACCTATTTTGTGACATTCCTTTATTATGCTTCAAATGATAAAATTTTGACCAAACTATTTCCAAAGAGCCTCAAGGACTATTCTTTGAGGTGATTTTATGACTTACCTCTCCAAATCATGAAATAATTCAAACCTATTTCAGATCATTTATATCACACTTTTCTATTAACATTACCATAAAAAAAATTTATGTTCAAATTTTAAAAATTAAACAAGGAACCAATGAACTAGTCAATTTATATGTCTTGAGATAAAAGATAATGCTAGCCAAAATGGTCAATTTTGTGGAAAACAAAGAGTTTCAAGATATATTTAAGAAAATTTTACTTGATCCTTTACATGAATCCTTGTTTTTAAAAAAAATAGTATATTTATGACTTATACCATGTTTTATGGGACCATGAAATGAATATTATGTCATTGAATAACTTCAATTATATAGCAAACACACCACATAAATATACATCTAGTATAAAATTTACATTGAAAGTGATTTATAAGTTAAAACCTCTTGAGCCTAAAAAGGAAAAAAACCATGGTTAATATAGTTGAACAATATCCTAATCAGCTTGTCCTATCCAATGCACCAAGGAGAAAGTTTACACATTTACCTAAGACTCTTACTTCATTTCTCTTGTGTTTTCTATATGTCATCTTATATCTCTCCCTCCTCTTACAAAGGTTGATGTAAATAGACATCTACCCAAAGGATATTATGAAAATGATTATTGTGACTATCACTAAGGCCCTCAGCATTCTAATAATAGATGTTTTAATTTAAATCATAAGAATGAGGAGCTCATCTGATCCAAAACTCAAAAAGATTTGGTTGAAAGATAATTTAGAAATAAGAACAACACATTTCAAATAATGTTATCTTTGAAAAGAGATGTTTTACTGATCAAAATTGTAGACCCAAACATATGCCTATCTCTGAGAAGAGATGTCTAATTTCCATTTTAGGTTACATATTCATTTATACATGTTTTTAAGGTGTGAGGAGGATGTGGAAGGTCAAAAATCTCAAGGGATATTAAGTGGTTTGACTTCCACGATTTACAACAATACAGAATTCAAGGAATTACTATTTTTAGAAACTTACTATTTTTAGACTACACTACTAAAATTAAAATTTGTGACACTTCTGTTGGGTTTTAGGGGTTCAAACTTCATTGAGAAGATATCATTCCATCTCACTATGTTCCCCTCATTATTATCTTTCCAACGGTTCAAACGTTGAGTCAATTGGAGCTACGGTTTAAAAGTTATGGCTCCCGGAAGTTTCGTCATCAATTGGGGTGGACCCATCACCCGAATTGTCATCTGAATTGTTGCCCGGATCATAATCAATGAACAAAAAATTACATTTGATGATCCTCTAAAGGAGTCAAGTTAAAAACCTAGTGATGACCATAAATATAAAATATTTAACAATCCCTTGTAATACCATTCCAAAAAGGAACCAAAGGTTCAAATGGCATATACTACACATCCTCTTTATGTTAGTGAAATTAAGGATGCTGAATCTAATATTCATTCTCTATTAATTCAAGCATGCCTTGATAAATACCCCATATTTATTGTTATTATTGATAATGTTTCAAGTGAAAATGTTTGCAGCATGACAATACTTATACATTTGGGTTATACTCATCATGACTTATACCCCTCTACTAGATTAGTCAGAGAATTTGATGAGCCTCCAAGAAGGTTCTTGGTGAGATTGATTTACCTTTATAGGTCAATCCTACACATGTGGTTACTAATTTCTTATTTATACCTTACACAAGTTTCTTTGATGTGAGGACAACCTTGGATATATACTCTTAGATCAGTACTTTTTATAGTGCATGGGTGTCATAATTACATTCATGCCAATCTAATAATTATAGTTTCTAGCATTCTATATGAGCATCTTATATAATAATAAAAATTCATACCCAATTAGTTAATTATCAAGCTTGTTAAGGATAATCCACTAAAAAAAGGTAAGAAAAAAGCAATCCCCTTTACTAGGTAGCTAATACTTGAGAAACCTTTTCATCAGATTCAAATATCTAGAACACATAAACATGTTCACATTATTGATATTCTAAAGAAACCATACAATACACAAAAATGGGTTATAAGAAACCCTATTCATCTATTGGTACTTCACAACCCCATAGTCCTATTATATATACATTAATCATCACAAATACTATATAAAATAATATTTCACCTATACATGATCCTTGGATGTCCCTTTGGTTTATTACACCAAGTTCTAAATAGAGAGATACCTATGATCATCCTTTAGATGAGATCATAGGATGATCTTCTCTCTTTCACAAAAATTTAGAAAAACATTCTAAAATCAAAAAACACTATTGGAACTTACATTTTTTATTGTCTCCTTGGCATTTATGTGTTAGTTTCATGTTGAGGACTAGAATATAATTTAATCATACATATACATGAAAAATCATACATAAATACATGATACACTTATGAGTGTTGGGTCTTCCCTCTACTCATGTCATTAGGATGTTGGAGGCATCCATATTTTACAATATTGATATACATGAGTTATATGATTCAATGATCATTCTACACTATCATTTTTGATCTTACATATATACTTACACATGCCTATTATCCATGATTATACATTACATAGGGTACTTGATTTTATATGTACTTGAATTTTTTACTAACATGTTTGATATATGGGCCACTATGATATGTTTATGTTGGTTTTTTATGTCTTTACTTTGAACACTTTCACGAGTGTTTTTCCTTGCTATTGGCTTACTTTCTAAGCATTTGAATATGCTCCATTATTTATGGTCCTTATTTCTATGATTACCTTCTAGGATATTTAAATATGATATTACATTCTATAGACATATAAATATGTCATACTTTACCTTTATGGACATTTTAATAAGTCATGTCCATTCAATTTCATGTAATTTTAACATGTTCCTAGTTTTAGATCTCCTTGGGCCATTTTTTTTACTTACTTTTGAGTGATCTTGTGTGTCTACTTATTTTCTTATTCAAATTTTACTATTACTATCTATATTTTTCCATGATATTTATCATGCATCTTAGGCTTACCCATGATCATAGTGTTTCTATGTTCTTGAATGTTACATCTATCTCGATACATTTCCTTTTATATGTTACATGGTTACATTCATAATTTTATAGTTGTCTCACACTTTTGAGGTTAGTTAATTACCAATTACTATCTTTCACTCACCTCAAATGGGGGAATATTAGTGGGGGCATGTCATGGTTACATGGCTTCCACACATTCATAATTTTTATAATGTAGTGGGGTTATGCTTTAAAAGAATGTTATCCACACTCGCATAGTGGATGGTATTTACACCAATTTGTAGATTTAGTGGAGGCATGTCATGGTGACCTTGCTTCACACATTCACAATTTCCAAATTATAGTGGGGACATGTTTTTTAATCATGTTATCCACACTCACATAGTGTATGGAGTTTACACCAATTTGTAGATTTAGTGGGGGAATGTCATGTTGAAATGGATTTCACACATTCATAGTTTATAGATTATAGTTGGGGCATGATTTGGAAGCATGTTCTCCACACCTACTAAGTTTTTAACATCTCTAATTTATATTGGGGGCATTTTTTGGAAACATGTAATCCACATTGGTACTTATATTAGTTTCAAATTTATTCATATATAGTGGGGGCAAACTTTATAATAATGTCCTCCACACTTAAATAGTTTTATAAATTGATCAAGTCACATAATTATATTATTCTAGTACACACTTTTGGTATAATTCTATACATGGTACCATTGTTACACATAATTTCAGCATGAGACAACTCTAAGGTGCATATGTTATGCAACATGTGCCTAATATTTCAAAATCTAAATCAAATTTAGATATCAAAACTATTGCGCATACTGATACCCAGAAGACTTTTATGGGCTTTATCAAGACAATATATTGTAGTAATTAGTTCAGCTTTTGGTATGGTTGGGGTGAAAAAATCACTCAATCTTGTGAAGTTTTCAATGTGTACTTGATCATCCAAACTCATCAAGTTAAAAATATCATTGGGTTACATGGTTGAGAAAATCTCAACTACTAGGTGGCAAATCACTTTTTATCCAAAGTTGGGGGCATGTGAATTCAAACTTATCTCTCTCTCTCTCTCTATATATATATATATATATATATATATATATCCTTGGATGTATGAAATTTAAAATAATTATCTATATTTATCCTAATCTCAATTTTAGATCTTTACAATGATATATCTTTTACAAAAATAAATTGCTAATAGGAGGGTAGTTACATCAACACATAGGTGTATTCCTAAATCTTTCTCTTTCAATTTTAATCTATTTCAAGTAATTTTGGCCCAAATTATATGCACTAATAATACACTTTAATATGCTCTTATTTTTAGGTCAACCACTAGCAAAGCACTCAAATTGTACTCAAGCAAAGACAAGGTCTGTATACACACCCAGGTACTTATTCCTTTCCTTTAAAATAAAAATTTAATTAACATATTAAATGGTACATATAGATGATATTTTTTGATTATGTAGTGTAAAGTTAGGAATCCAAATAACACACAAATGTCATTAGTTGCTTGTTAGTGAATATTGAGAAATTTCAAGTATAGAGATTCAATAGAAACTAAACCACTCTTACCTAAGTACTATGGAATATTAAAATAATGAACAAAACTAAAAATAAGAGATAAAAACATACAACAATATTATCTCCCTTATTAAAATTATCATTCACTTGTTAGCATAGAATATGTTCTTACATGGCTAATGGCATTAGAGATTTTTATAAATGCATTATCCAGATTGGAGGCACTTCTCTAAGACCATATGTGTCTTTCAGTATCTTGTATTGGCTTGGTGTGAAGGTTATTGAATAAATTTGTCTTTATAACATTATTTTGAGGGCTTATTGAAGGAATTCCTATATAATAACATTACACATATAAGCTTTTTGGAGAGAGTGGGGGAACTTATATTTATAGGTATTAAAACTAACTTTAACCACAGGGAGGTTAGGTTTTTTTTAACTTTGATTGAGTTTAAAGTAACCTTTGTCAAGTTTTGGTTAACCATGGGTTGGGTCAAAGGAATCATGCAGTATTGACAACTCATAGAAGATATTTATTTCCATTACAACTTATAGAAGACATCTACAAGGGTATGACTCACCTTTTATTTAAATTTTTAGAATTCATAAAATAAACTACTAATTCCCTTGACTTTGACCTCACATTTATTGAAAAAATCCTTTTTCAATAAATGTAACTCCTTAATTCAACTTAGAATTTTTACTTAAGTAGCATAACTAAATATTTATAGTTAATTAATATTGTTTAGGGGTTTTGGCATTTTGAAATTGTTTTAAATATTTTGAATTAATAGATCAAGAAGATAAATTTCAATTTACTAGGTACAAATTATATTAGGGTTAAATACAAGCTTGGTTATTGTTTCATATAAGGTAATACTCCAAATAAGCTAGCCTCAGCATGTTTTTGGGTAGTTATATCTCATGTTTAGATTAATTTGGGTGTTTTGGTTTTTTTTTAGGTTTAATTTATGCCATTTGTTATAAATTAATCTAGTTCCAAGTTTAGACATAAAAGTGGCCTAAAATTAGTGTCTAGATTTTGCCCCTATTTGAGAAGGTGTTGTGAGACATAGGCATAGTAACATCTTTTCAAAAAGTGAAAAAATCATCAAAAATAAAAATAAGATAATGATCAAGGAATGATGCTAAGAATAAAGCTTGAGAAGACTATGATTCCTAGTTGAGGGAGTGGCTGACACAAATGATTGATGGATGGTCCCTCAAAAATAATCAAGGATAAAAATTAAATTAACACATAGATGAGATTAATCCAATTGAGATAATTATTGCACATGTTGATTAAAATATTGATTTACCCAAATGTGCTTATAATTAGTAATAAAGGTTGAAATACTAATTTTTTGAAAGGTTATTACAATTAATGGCACAAGTATGTGACCTAGTAGGTAGATGGGTCAAAATAATGATTTTCCCAGAGGTGGTTATAATCATATTGATGACCTAGATTTAATAATGATTTATGCCCTAGTAGGGATAATTTAAAAGTGATAAATGAATTTTTCCCTAGTAGGGAAGATTGGTAATCATAACTCAAGGATATAACTTATTACATGGATTAAATATGATGGGAAAAAATGTAGATGTGATGGTCTAATGACTTTTCAAAGACTAAAGAAGACAAAAATAACTAGGCATATGAGAATACAAAAAATGATGAAATAAATGATTGGAATAATAATAGTGGTCAAGTTGACCCAAAATATGCCATGTATCTAAGAACTACCTACATAGTCTAAATAGACCTTAGGTCAATGTAGTTCAACTAAAAGTTGGAGAAAATGGAATGAGAAATAGAATATAAGAATAATAATTGATCAATGTGGATAATTCTATTGTACCTATCAATGTTGAGAAGCTCATCTTTATCAGCATCAATACAAATAGAATGGTCAATGAGTTAATATTATCAAGGAGTGGGGGATAACTATTGATGTGTCATAATGGGTCCAAGAAAGCTCATGTAATAAAACCATAATCATAGATTGGTGGTGAATTGGTAGAGAGGATAGATATGAATTTGGCCTACCTACTAGTACAAATATGTACATCCTAAATAATATGGATTACATTTCATTTGGGGTTTAATTAGTCTATGTTTGGGTAATTTTTGGGTATGCCATGTTTATGATCTTAGATAATTACTTCTTGATACATTGATTGATAGGTCAATTATCCCAAATTTTATTATAAGATGCAATATTATGCACCATTATATAAAACATCATAATTACCTAGCATTAGTGTGTATAAGGAGTGACTCCCAATCTAATATATAGTTGGAAATAACACACCATTGATAAAAACCATGATGACAATTTTGACATATGAATATGGATGAAGTCAAGTAAAATAAACAATGATTAACCAAATGAATACATATACACTGATTCAAAGCACAATAATGAAAGAAAAAGAAATAGAAAAAAAAGTAAAAAACAAGTTAACACACCCAAAGCTTCAAAATAAAATTAATAAGAAACACCATGGCATTAACCCAGTCAATATCTATCTATGAAGGCTAAATGAAATGATAAATCAGTGGTACCCCCAAACAAGGATATATGCAATGGGATGACATGTGGGGATAATATACATGGTATAAGTTGCATGATTTTGTTTTACCCAAGTAGGGAGAAATTTGTGAGATTGGCTTAAAATTCTGAATTGGACAATAACCCTAAGCAGGGATACATGCAAAGGGAAGGTCATGCCCCCAAATATACTTGACATAATAACATAAATTGAGTGGTCACCTAAATAAGGATACATTCAAATGGAAGGTCACACCCTAATGGTATTGGAATGGATTGGAACCAACAATGGATTTTCCCCAATAAGGCGGATTGAGGATTGGTGACTAAGTTCAAGGCAAGATAAATGTTCTTAGATTTTGAGGATTTATATTTCTATAGGAGATTTTATGTTTCTTTCAAATGTTTAGGTTTTTTGGGTTTTATATCTCATATGGATATTATAATCCCTTTCTAATTTTTAGACTTTTTGGAATGTTTTTAATGTTTTTGGAATTATTCAGGGTATCTTAACTCATTAGATATTAACAAGATACCACTTGTAAAATGGTGAGAGTGTGTGTTTAGGTTTCTCATAAAATAGTGAGAGAGTGGCTTAGTGTTCTTGTAAAATGGTGAGAGAGTCTAACTTAAACTTCTTTCAAAATGAGGACATAATTATAACTTAATTTCCTCACAAAATGGTGATAGTGTTCAAACAAGGTTGCCCAAGCTAGCCTCAATATAAATTGAGCACTACCTACATAGTCTCAAATAACCTAAAGTCAATATATTTCTACCTTATAGTGGAGAAGGTTGTGAAATGTTTCCAACATTTTTGGGTTTTTGGTATCTCAACTCAATGAAGGATTACAAGATACAAAATGGTCAAACTCACAAAATAGTGAGAACATGGCAAAATGGGTAATTGAGATAACTTAAATATAAATTGAGTGATTATTATATAGTCTCATAAGACCTAAAGTCTATGTAGTAAAAAAATACAATGATTAATGTTTGGAAATGTTTCCAATGTTTTGGGTTTTTTTGCTATCTTAATTCAATGGAGGATTATGAGATATAAAGTTGTCTAACTCATAAAATGGTTATAACACATATCTTATGGGGTGACTAAGCTTACCTAAATGAAAATTGAGCACTACCTACATAGTCCCAAAAGACCTCAATTCAATGTAGTTCAAAATATGGAAATGTATGAAAGGATTGTAAGGTAAGAAAAATGGAAAATCAAGTTAAATGGCAAGGCAAGGTATGAAACAATGATAAGGGAAAGGCAAGGTAAATGTTAAGTTAAGGTAAATGGTAGGGTATGAAAAAATGTCAAGGGAAAGGCAAGGTAAATGTAAAGATATATGACATAGTAAATGTTAATGTGTGATCATGTTCTTCCTACTAATGTGGAGATGCATGTCCTAATTAAGATATGATACAACACAGATAGTCAACTTTTTAAATTACAAACCCACACCCCTTCTCAATAACTACTCTATCAAAAACCTACTTCTGATTTAGACTCCAATAAAATTGTTGTGATCTTCGCTGGTCATTGATTTTGTTTCCTAAAAACTTATAGATAATATGTCTTCATAGCCTCTATAAAGGAAAGTATGGTTAAGGATGGTAAATAATGATATGCATTAGATGATAATTCTAAGTTGGTAATGTAATATAGGTACAAAATGAATAAATATATCATAAATTAATGTATATTTTCTGGGTAATAAATGAATATTATGATTTTTATTCACACAAAATGTAGTTGGTTCCATATTCAACATAATTTTGGTTGTAGTGGGCCTAAGACTTCTAAATATGTAATCAATAGGACCACTATATTTTTATATTATTTGGGTCAAACAAATTTTTTCATCTAATTATTTTATAGATTATAAGATGTAATAATTTTATATTCAATAATGTCTTGATCAAGTAATGAAGAACTATTTGCTCAATTATTGATGCCTTGAAGAGGTTCTCAATAATAAAATTGACTTGATTATCCCATAGTGCCTCTGAGAAGTTTTCACTAAGGAACACTAAATTTTGAATTTTATTTTATTATAACACCTTAAATGAGGTATCACTAGAAGATGTTGATTTTGGACTTTGATTAATCCCCTAACACCTCTGAAAAGGTTTTACTAGGAGATTGTTTTTCTTTTGCATGAATGTGATCTTCATTCCTCTGATATTATATAGCTAGTATATCACCATGTATGTAGTTTAATAAGGTGTGATTTTTCTAGTCACAATTGACACTTTTGGGAGGTGTAATGTCAATATAATTTCTAGGTTGGTTACTGTTAATGGAAAGTGTAATGGTAATGGAATGGTAAGAGGTAGAAAAATCTGCATAGAAGATACTAGGAGAACTTGTGTATATGTTAACGTAATCATCCTCAAAAAATGTGGAAGGATAAAAAATATATTCAAATTTATATACAAGTCATATGTAACCAATGTTGTAACATACATAAATATATTATGATTTTGAATCTAATTATGAATCAAAGGACTCTGAATCCAATGCTAATATTGATGTTAATTCCCCTTCTAATAATAAATCTAATATTGATTCAAAAATAGAACCTAACAATAATTTTTTATTTTGTGTATTGTTAAATATTTTATGTTTAAAATTTGGTATTAGATGATTAAAAAATTGTTTTTGAATAATAAGATCTTCAAAAATAGTCTTATCTAGAAAGGACTCCACAAAGACTAGCTTGTCAGATTGAGGCTTCTCAATAAAAGGGAAATGGTCAACAGGTAACTCCATAGAAAATGGATTTTCAAAGTGAGGCTTCATAAAAATAGGTTAATGGTATAATTAATTATTTTCCCAAATTTGTTTATAATCATTTAGAGTGGGTGACTCAACAGAGGTTAACTCATCACAAGTAAGTGTTTCAATAAAAACATCATAGGTTGGTTGGTTATTTTGGCCTTGGCATACACTTGGTTATAAAATATCACATTTGGACACATCTTGGTATTTAAATGGTCTCTCTTATGGATTTAATTATTGGATCTATTATGGCTCAAATACTAGCTTTGATTTCTAAAGTGGGGGATGTTTTGTAATGGATGAATAAACACCTATGTTTTAGTAATGTGCTCTTTGTAAAAAGGTTCACAAAAGATGGGCTCAACAAAGGTTATCTATGGTTCTAAGATTATAAGTGTGATATATTTAATTGTAATTGTACAAACTTATTGGGATAATGAGCTACCATTATTGGAAGGCCCTAGAATGGTAATCCTTAGGCACTATAGAGCTTGGTTGCTAATGCAAGCTAAAGGATGAGGTCATATAATGTTAATCCTTAAGCACTATGACTATTGGTTACTAATTTATACCAAATAAAGAGGTCCTAAAATGGTAATCCTTGGTCATTTTAGCGCTTGGTTTCTAATTAAATCCAAAGGAGGAAGGCTTATAATGGTAATATTTGGGTGTTACAAATCTTGATTGTTAATATAGAAAAAAGGAGGAAGGTCTGAATTCATAATTATAGGGAACTATAGAGTTTTTTTTAAAATTTAAGACATAAGAGGAGGGCATATAATGGTAATCCTTTGGTGATGTGAATCTTGGTTTCTAGTGCAAGCCAAAGAAGGAGAGCCTAGAATGGTAATCCTTGGACACCATGGAGCTTTGTTGCTAACACAAGCTAAAGGAGGAGTGCCTAGAATAATAATACTTGGGAACTATGTAAATTGGTTGAAAACATATTCCAAAGGATGATTATTGACATAAATATGGTATTTGGTACCATTTTCATTGAAATTATCCTTGAAAGGGTGAACTTGGTACTTTAATTAGACCAAAGAAGGGTAGTCTCAACATATGACAATTATCATGACTTTGTTTAGAAATTATCCTAAAGAGGGTAATCTTGGTATATGAAAATGGTCTTCAAAATTTTTTAGGATGGATTTGGTTTGATTTTAATGGTCTTAAAGGAATAAAAAATGACCCTAATTAGATTAGAATGTGAGTTCAAAAATAAACCCTAATTTAGCATGATGGCACAAGTTGGTTGAAATACCTACTATTTGAAAAAGTTCTTGATTTGAAAATAGTTAATTTAAACATATAACATGGAATTCTTCTATGTCTAAGTGTGAAATTTAATTGAAAACAAACTTGAACTAGTTCTTTGGAAAAAAATGATTCAGGCACATGAAATAGGTCTTGACACAAGTAAACATGGGATAAGAATTTGAAAACAAACTCTTAAGTATAAAAAAATAAATTTGAAATAAATGGCACATTTGGTCTTGAGGAAAATTTATTTTAAAATTCAAACTAAAAATCCATCCATGTTGTAAAATATAAAGACATAAAGGTGAACCACTCAAGCCCAAGTTCTAGACAAGATTCCAATATAAACCATTTTTTAGATCTGAACTTTGAAAGATAAATTTCAAATTAGATTTTCAAATACATATTTTTACATGAACAATGGCTAAGCATCAAATTATAAACATAACCATGTGTTTTAGAAACAAAATGTATGAACAATTTTGGACTTGGTTCAAAATAAGGCAAGAGCTTTGGAATAATTTTGACAATGTAACAATGTTCCTTCAAATAAGTGGTAGACAATGGTTTTGGAATGAAATCCAAGGAAAATGTTTGAAAAACAATGGGTATGGTAATAATACTCCATTAAAAAAGTGGTAAATAATGGTTTTGAAATAAAATCTAAGGTAAATGTTTGGAAAAAAATTGATAGCATAATACTTCTTCATTCAAAGTGGTGTATAACATGTTAAAGTTTTAACTCATTTTGATTTTGACAAATAAACAATTTTAGACCCAAACACACATGCTAATAAAATAAAATTAAAAAATCACAAAGTGCATGTCCTATCGTGCTTAGCTTATGTGAAATTTTCCACTGATATACCAATTCTTAAAAAGAATTAAGTGTTAATAAAAAAAATTAAAGAGAGCATGTATGTATATTTTTAAAACCCTCTCTATCTATCAAGTATTAGTACATGGAAGGAACTTAGAGTACAAATCACTTAGAATTTTGAAATATATTCTAAAATAAAGTGGGGATTACTAAAATCTATAAGTTTAAAAATGATTTAAATGCTCCTAAGTGTGCCTAATAAAAGGGCACATCATGTCAAATTAATTAAAACTCACTAAATTATTTAAATGTCTATCCCTTTACATAATGACTTCAGATGTGTAAAACTTTATGAAGTTCAATGTTTAGTTTGAATTTATCTATTTTTTTTAGGATTAGTATGTTAACCACTCAACCAATATTCAATCCCAATATCACATGTCCAATTTATATACCCCACCATGGAGTTGGGTTTGTATAATTATAAGAGATTAAATCCTAGGTCAATGCACCCTTAAATAACTTCTTAGGAGGAAATGAATTACCCACAAGCCAATGTTGAAAAAATAAACAAATGAAAATTGGAAGAATTTTATAGGTCATTTCTAGGTCACCCATGTCACTTCAAATTTGGGGACATCATATGTGATGTTTCTCCCATTATATTCTAAACAAACAAATCAATAAATAAGGCCATATTGATCACTTGAGTTACCTAAAGGGGATTAGGGGAGAGCATACACACAAAGTTCATTTTTACACAAGGAATTGAATATAAGAACTTTGACACTAATTAATAAACAATGAAAAAATAAAAAGAAAAAACTCTTAATATCTCTAATCTAAGATGGATATCCATTTAAAAGGCACCAAATAAGATGTGAATGATTTTTGGCTCTTTATGAAAACTTAAAATAAATGAAAGTTGTTTTTTCAAGTTTTAAACACCAAAAGGAAATGTGAAAATTGCCTTTTGCAATGAAAAATGGTTTCTCTTATCTTTAGAAAACCTAAAAAAACTTGTTATAAGTTTCAAATGTGGTATTTGGTAAGTGAAACCTCTAACAAACAAGTTCAATTAGAAAACAAATTAACATTATTGTATACTCTTTCTTATGAAAAATACATGCAATATGAAGGCAAACAAACTACATAATCTAAAAAAATCATGATGAAACATGTGGTTTTAAAAAAAAACATCAAAATGGAGTTTAGATGACCTTGAATGAGCCTCTTGAATTTAGGTAGTTTTCATAGGGATAAATCAGGAGAAGTCATCGTTTAGTATAGCAAAGTCACTGATTAGTGACTAAATAAAATGATGTGAATTTTGAGCATAAAATAAAAAACTTGAAGTTGTAAATGATCTTTTTATGAACTTTATGGGTTCCACATCATTAATTTAGTCCATATGGGGTGTGTGGTCCCATTAAGCATGCCATTATGTAATGTTTTTAATCTAAAGAGTACATAAATGCCATTAGTTCCTTGTTAGTGAATCTCAAGAAATTTCAAATATAAAAATGCAATGGAAACTAAAACATTATTGCATAAGTACTAACAGAGCATAACACAATGAATAAGACTATAAATAAGATATAAAAACATACAAAAATGTTACCTCCCATGTCAAAATTTGTGTTCACTTATTGGCATAGAATATGTTCTTGATTAGCTTATGACATTAGAGACTTTGATCAATACATTATCCATCTTGGAAGAACTTATCTAAGACCATATGTGGCTTTTATTGGATTTTCCTAGCTTGTTCTGAAGATTCTTGAATGAATTATAACATTACTTTGAGGGCTTCTTGAAGGCATTCTTATAGAATAACCTTAAACATAAAATACTATTTGGATAAAGTGAGGGAACTTGTATTTATAGGTCTTAAAACTAACTTTTACCTAGGGAGGTTAGGTTTAGTTTTAACTTTGGTTGAGTTTAAAGTAACCTTGGTCAAGTTTAGGTTGACCCTAGGTTGGGTCAAAGAAATCATGAAGGCTTAAAAACTCATAGATGATACTTATTTCCACTACAACTCATAGAAGATATTTATGAGGTTGTCACTCACATTTTATTTAAATTTTATGAATTAATAGAAGTAATTACTAATTACCTTGACTTTTACCTCACCTTTATTAAAAAATTCCTTTTTCAATAAATGTAATTCCCTAGTTTAACTTAGAATTTTTACTTAAGAAGCCTAATTAAATTTTACTTATTAATTAGTCCTAATTTTGGTTTTTTTCATTTCGAAATTGTTTTAGATGTTTTGCATTAATAGATCAAAAGGCCAAAAATGTCAATTTACTAAGTCACAATTTTACTAGGCTTGAATATAAAATAGGTTATCATTGCATACAAGGTAATACCCCAAATAAGCAAGCCTCAACATGTTTTCTGATATTTATATCCCACACATAGATGAATTTGGGAATTTAAATGATTTTTACACTTAATTTACATTAATTTATATAAATCAATCCCGTTCATAGTTTAGACATGAAATTGGATAAAAATGAGTGTTTACATGTATCACCTTAGTCTTGTACACTTCAAAAACTCATGACCCTAGTTTTTCCTCTTATTTCTACACATGCTTTAGTTCTGGAAGACTAGCATCAACTTTATATTATGCCCCTTGGCCTATCTATTAGTTTAAATAGGCTTATATTTATGAAATAGACATCCCATATTTCACATAATACTTAAAATGTACTTATCTTACACCTCTACAAGTTTGAAGCATGAGCCTATTCTCCTTCTCCCTATACACTAATGTCTGGGTCAGATAATAATGTTGATGTTATTATCTTAGTTAGACGTAAGTGTTCATTTTCCTAAAAGTCACCTAGTTTAAAAATGATACACATCATAATGGTCATCCTAAGTGCCTTAATTTGAGTTATCTCATGATAGGATTAATATAAATACAATATCAACCCTCACTCATTCCTTACCTAGAAAATATCAAAAGAGCACTCAAGAAACACTAATAAGTAGTCAAGTTACCAAAATATTTCCTATTTTTACCTATTCTAATGTAAGTCAAAGGAATATCCTAGATAAAAGTTTCAAGTATTAAATGAGAATTCATAAGGTCATATTTTCCAAGTTACAAGTTAGGTAACTATTATACTTGATTTACACATTGTATGATTCACATACAAGTTAACTTGTAGAGAAGAACTGTATGAGTATGAGGCCCTCTTATGGAGTATTGGCTATGTAGGAATCACCCTTTGATAGTGGGGTCAATATGGGTTAGCTTGACACTATGTTCCCACTAACCCATTTTTTCTAATGTCAAATTAAAGATGCAAATCTAGGGTTTTGCAATTTCACTAGGAGTGACAATCCATGACCTAGATTTGAATTCACTAGAGTGATGGTAAATCCAAAAATAAAAGCATCTAGGTAGTCTCATCCTATTTAAATGAGTATTTTGTATAGGAAATTAGTGATGAACCCAGTCACTAACATTGATGCAACTATCCTAGGCTGACACAAGAGTCTAAAGAGCCATATGCACCATATCTAGAATATTACAATTAATCTATAACTATCTTCCTACCTATTTCTTATTTTTATCAGATCTAACACTTTATTATAATTAGAAATGGCTAATTATTTTATTTTATATTATTTTCATATCTATTATAACTATACTTTCCATTAATATCCTATTTTAGTTTTATAAATTCAGCATATAGTACATCTGAGTTTAGCACATTAATTGACCTACTATAGATATGATATTCACCATTGTGCCCTATCACTTATATATATTTAGCCATGACCACTAAAATAGGATCCACTTCCAAATTATGTTTAGACAAATCCATCCTTTCAAATAAACATAAAAACTAAAAAAAATACTTGTACTTGGATTGCATTTAGACAAAGTGAGGAAAATTTAGCATATTGCATAATAGGATAGATATCATTCTCTCTTTTCATGTATTTTAAAATAATTAGAAATGGATAAAAAAGTTATTTCATTAATTATAAATTTTGTCATTTATTTACTTTCATAATTTAAATTTAAGTAATAAATTATATTACTTTCAAGTCAAAAACAACAAAAACATTACCAAAATACTTATCTAACCCTATGAGCCAAAAATAAAAATAAACCTTGATTCTATCAACAAATCAAGTCCTTACATAATATATAAATACAAGTTAATACACTTACATAATTTTTAATCCATCTTGAATGATGCTTCTTGAAACACTTGATATTTTAAGAGGTCTTTTCCCTAGGGTTAGATCACCTGGTCCCATAGTTGGCATATAATCTAATAGTAATAATAAAATTAGGAGAGAGGTATTACATTCCACCCTAATCCATCACCTAATTATAGACTCTCTCAACACCTTAGAATAACAAAAATAGATTCCTAATCCACCCATCATTTTCCTTCCTAGAAATAGATAGCTTCACTAAAAGGTTATCTAGGCCTAGTTTCCTATTCTCACCTCCTTCTTCTCCTTGGGTCGAGCCTCATATTATATCATTCACATTTGTTGATGAAATTTACTATGCATATCAAAACTTAAAAATTAGGTCTCTTCTAATGATTCATTCATCCCAATCTCACCCTTTTTCTTAGTCCTAACATCAACTAAGATCTTCACCTTCTTATGATATCAGAGACTAAAGGACCTTAGATATCTATCTCTAAATAGCTTGATGCTCATAAATATAATTATGATGTTTATAAGTCATTTTTTTCTATCTTGAAAACCCATTACCTCCACCCATTTTAAATCCCATTCTACTCAATAATCAATCCAATATGTATCCCATCCATTATGTTGACTACTTGAGTCTAACCTCGATGAGTTGAGTGCATAGTTTAACATCTATTATTTGTGTACAAAAATTAGTGAACCCCACATAAAGTAATCATATCCTTTATGTTTCCTATTTTATTCCTCATTAATTTTCTTTCCTCCTTCCATCTATTCTATGAGTATTCATATACTCCCAAAATATGTCCAGATAGGATGTAGGTGGATCTCTTTACCTAGAGGGATATATGAGAATTCAACTCAAAAATAGTGAAATTTTTTTGATTATTTTGAAAAACCTAAAATTTTAAATCAATGTATACTAATTACCCTCATGCTAACACCCAAAATAGGAGTGGGATCTCCATTCAAGAAATACATGACATATTTGAAATTGCAAGTAACCACCCTAACTTCAATTCTATGACCCTTATTAGGGGAGGTGTTGTTACTCATAGTATGGCCACTAAGCCATTGAC
>JARHVA010002450.1:307500-310000 GCA_037957365.1 Torreya grandis
AAACATAATTTAAATAAATCATTTCCAATAATATGCATTGTAAATTTTGTGTCATTTCATGAAAAATGGTCTGGTATGTAGGCTTGGTAGAGAAAATTATAAATATCATTGTACCATTTTGTGTTTATAGTACTATGAGTAACAACAAGAACAACCAAGGTATTTATCTTATCAAAATAAATGTAAGGATATTGTAACTATCATATGTTAAATTCTATATGATCATAATTATATCAAAACATGTCATGGATGCTACACTTGTCATTGCATATGCATGGTGGTTATCTTTACGTGGAATATTACCGATGGAAAATGTGTCAAATGTATTTGTGAGTTTATCTACCATTTTATTATATGGACAAATATAATCTTATTTGATTTGGTAATGACTGGTAATTTGATTAAAAACCAATTAGGACTCATCAAAAAACTAGATGCATTTTATATGAGGATTGTGTGTTATGGGTAATCTAATAATCAAGGCCTCGTATTCAGCTATATTATTGGTGTAAAAAAAGGATAATATATAAGAGAAGGGCATGTACTCTCCCTCAAGGGTACAAAATACATAAACACCACCTATTATTTCTCTACATTTTTATATATTTAAGAACATTTTCCATGTATTAGAAGAGATGTTATACACCTCAAACTCATCAAAAAAATATTTGGTGTGTGGAAAATAATCTAGTAAGGGATCCATAGTCAATTGGTTAGCTATGACTTGACCTTTTATTGACTTTTAAGATACAAATTTGAGATCAAACTCTACAATATACATTATACATTTTACGATGTGGATTTTTAGGTGTGGTTTATTCATAGGGAACCTTAATATATATCATTTAATTATAAAATGAACCTCATTATTTAAAAAATAATGTCATAGCTTTTGAGTACCAAAAACTAAGGATAAAAATAATTTTTTAATTGTTTTATATTTGAATTCATGATTGATTAGTTATCGATTGATATAATATATTACATGCTCTTTGTGATTATCATTAGATTATACTAAGCATCCCCCAAGGGCCTTATGGGTCATTGATATGTTAATAGGTAGTGGCCTATCTAGAATATGAGGTATAAGTATTGATGCGTTTGATAAATATTATTTTATTTTATATAAAAAAAATTAACACACATCATCCCACATGAATTTTGTGTCTTTTTTTAATCAAACATATGAAATGAATTATTTTATAATCCAAATAAGTCATGAAATGTTGAATATATTAAATTCAGAGCTCCAAACATCGCAATTGTTTTATATTGGTTAGTAGTGGCATTTCTACAACATATTTTACCTTTTTTGGCTCAAGATAAATTTCATGATGAGAAATAATGTATCCTATGATTTTTATTGAAGATACAAAAAGACACATTTTTGGGGATTTAATTAGACATAAAACCTTCACAAGTGCTCAGATAATTTTCTCAAATCAATAGCATGGTCTTGGCAATATTTTGATTTCATGAGTAGATCATTGACATAATCCTCAATAGTTTTATGTGTAAAATCATGAAATATATGATTCATGGCCCTTTGATATGTGGATCCTAATTTTTTATTCCAAAAGTAATTACTATAAAACAAAATTTACCCCAAGGATTAGTAAATGTGGTATTTTCTTGATCCATGGAGTTTATTTTTATTTTGTTATATCCTAAAAATCCATCCATAAATGAATTTCTCATGTCCAGTTGTATAATCTATAATCATGTCAACATTAGGTAATGAAAAATCATATTTAGGGAAAACCTTGATTAAATCATGTTAATTAGTGAAACAACATATTTAACCATTGGGTTGTAATAGGGACAGTGTTGAACACCCAATCAAATTTTTAATTTCACTTTTACCAATAATGCCATTTTAAGATGCAATTTTCAATTTTTTTTATTTACTAGTTTTGCATCTAAGTACAATAATATATTATGCATTTTTATTGATGGATAAGTCCCCGACATATCTGAATATTTCAAGAAAATTAGGGAGGACCTTTTGATTGGTTTTCCCTTCATCATCTTACATAATTTATGAAATTAAAATTGATTAAAGTGTCCTTATATATTCCAAAGTTATATTTGACTATTTATTCATTTAACAAATTAGATCTCTTTGTGATAAATGGTGTGGTAGGAAAAATGTTGTAATCTTCATGGTTGATATTGTTATCATCACTCTCACCAAAGTAATAATGAGCATATGTTGCATGAGGAAACATATTCTTATGATAAAAGGAAGAGAGATATTCATATTCCCAAAAGTAATCTAGTAATGATTCATCATCAGAAAATTCATCCAATTTAAAAATTTATAGGGAAGCACCCTAATAGATTAGATGATGGTTGACCAATTTGAGCTTGGTTATAGAGGTATGCATACATTATGATTTAACCATTTCAAAACAAATCATAGTGTAAGAGATGGAATATTCAAAATAAATCATAGTGCAAGAGATGTAATTGGTCTATTTTAGTGGTTGAACTATGCCTT